>VXCM01007075.1:102073-117546 GCA_014773175.1 Lucifuga dentata
AAAAAAAAAAAAAAAAAAAAAAAAAAAAAAAAAAAAAAAAAAAAAAAAAAAAAAAAAGAAAACTCATTTTAAAAAAAGAATGGGTCCGCGCTGCATCCCTCCTGCGTGTGCGTGTGTTTCCCTCGTGGGCACCGTGGGGGGATGATGTCTGGTTGTTTTTATTTACTCCCATTTTCCGTTCATTTCAGGGCCAGAACTGACAGGAAGGGAAGCTTGCCAAACGAAAATCTTCCTGAATTGAAATAAATCTTGCTGCGTAAATTCATAAAATACGTAATAAATGTGTAACATTAAAGCTGCTATTCAGCAAAGCGACGAAAAAAAAAATACACGATTAAATTCTTTATACAGAAAAACATGTAAACACAATATATAGCCTGGAGGAAGTGGGTCGGATGACAAAGATTTTAGCAAAGTTATTCACCCCTATTTATTTAATTAATTTGAATATGACACTGAATATGAAATTAAGGCCATGATTAGTTCATTATTTTGTGTGTTTTGTGGTGTTTGCAGTTGATATAAACCGTCATTCCTGATTTATGAGAGTGGGAATGAAGGCGAAGATAAGGCCAGAATAGGTTTTGTTTGTCTTGGCGATGGGTTATGACAAAATGATAACCCTGCAAATATTTAAAGCTGGCCGGGTCAAGGGTGAATATAGTGTTTGTTTTCGCTGCTTATGCATGTTCAACGCGTCACACACTCTCAGATATGCTGGTGGTGTTTGTTAGAAAGCTGAGAAAAGTTGTGTTGAGGTTAAACTACACATTTTCTACACATTTGCCACATTAAAATTTTTAAATGTGGCAAATGTGATCAAGAAACTTTTGAAGTTGATCATTTATGAATTTGATTGCAGAAAACAACAAGAAACAGTTAATACTCTCATGTAAACGTAATTTTACTGAAGACTGCTTTGTTTTGCTATAAGTCCTATATGCAAAATATCTCTAACTCAGTTATAACTTCAATATATTCTCATTTATAGGCTTGGTAGTACAAATTACTACTACTACTACTATATTATTATTATTATTATTATTATTATTATTATTCCATGCTGGTACTATTACTTCTTGTAGTATTTGCATATTTTATAGAGTCTATATATAGTCCAGCTCATATAAATATTCCATAAAGTGGTAGGTTTAAATAACTTTTTGAAGGTTTTGTCGTCTTCAAATATAAATGATGTATTTTTTTTTCTACAATAATATCGGTTTCCCAATTCGTTTTAAACACAATTCCCAGAATTCCCCGCTCAGAGTGCGTCACGGATTTGTATTTTTCCAGAGAATGCAGCTCTCTCTGGCTGCCAGCAGAGCCCGCTTCAGACCAGCGCGAGGAGAGCGGGACGCGGCGTGGAGCCCCACGAGCCCCACCGTGAACAGCACGCCGCCTAGCACGCGCCCCCGACCGTNCGCGGCGTGGAGCCCCACGAGCCCCACCGTGAACAGCACGCCGCCTAGCACGCGCCCCCGACCGTTTCAATTCCAACCACCGATAACCTGCCACGACCTTCCGCCTCCTCCTCTCCACTAAAATACACACCTGTCACAACTGTCGCCATGTTTTCTGTGTGATGAATGCAAAGCGTGCACGGACGCGCCGTGCGTGGGAGGGCGCAGGGGGGGATGAACGGTGCATGTGTCTCTATGGAGGCGCTGTCGATTCATTATGACGATATCTTTTAATATCTCTCTCACTTTGCTGTTGTCAACCGGAAATCGGACGACAAAACCGTCGAACCGCGTCAAAAACACGAAACAAAGTGGACGCGCGTCACGCTGGGGAGCGGAATAAGAATGTTGTCGCTGTTTTTCTCTTTCTTTTTTTTTCTCTTTCACTCCCTCTGTCTTCCTGCCTGAGGCAAAGCGGAGGAGGAGGAGGAGGGGGNGAGGGGGAGGAGGAGGAGGAGGAAGAGGGGGAGGGAGAGGAGGAATCCCCGGTTATTTTTGACTGAGGAGCTGAACACTGTGCAAGCTACTAGTTAGGCTGCAGCGGGGTCGTGGAGTTGAAGGGTCAAAAGTTCACCGTCGTACGTGAGTTCCGTCCTCGCCTCTCACTCACTCTAGACCAATTGGTGTATGTCAAAGGCNAAAAAAAAAAAAAAAAAAAAAGAAAGAAAAAAGAGGGAGGGAGCAGAGGGGGTGTAGATGAGAGAAATGATAGCAAGGGGCGAAGGAGAGGTGAAGGCCTGACCTTCCCTTCCCTTCCCCGGTAACAAAAGCAAGGCTCCCCCTGCCCGCCATGGAGCAAGAGCCAGAGATGAAGGGGAAAGAAAGAAAGGAAAAATGGAGGAAGGGCTGGTGAAGGTGAGAGTGGGGAAGGTATTTGGTGACATGGGGGTGCGTGGACGGGGGATTGCAGGTGTTTGGGGCACATATTCTTCACACCGGCTAACATTTGGGTTTCATATACTCCATAATTACTGCTGCGTTGTTGTATGTCCTGTATGAGAAAAAAAAAACAACAACTTAACCCTTCAGAGGAAAAGGGAAATTAAAAAAATAATAATTATGTTATTTTCTGAATAAACCTACATTAATATTATTATTATTATTATTATTATTATTATTATTATTTGTTGTTGTTGTTGTTGTAAGCTATGATAAAAGGCTAGAAGTAGCCAAAGTTGCTCAAACTCACCCTGCATAGTCCAAAAAAGTAGCCTATATTTTGAATAGTAAAAATTGATCATTTTAGCCTGAAATATAATGTTTACAATATAGCATTTATAATGTCTATGACATCATATCTCTTTACTTGAACTATCGACATTTTGATAGCTAATGTGATGTAATGCATGCTATATCTGACCATATCTACGCGTCTTATATGAAAAACGTAAAGCACAAAAAGCTGATAAATGAAGAATCAATGTAGGTTGTTTTTGAAAATAATAGCTTCCATGGTGGTGCAATCATGTTTGATATAATTACTTTTAGCGGTATAAAGGATAATATTAGGATAGCATATTACAGTGTGTGTGTGTGTGTGTGTGTGTGTGTGTGTGTGTGTGTTTGTGTGTAATAATAGGTTTAGCGGTGGTAAAGAGGTTGTTTTACACATGAAACTAACATCTATTTAAATATCCCTGAGCTTTTTTTTTTTTTTTTTTTTTGTTTTTTTTTTGGTGTGAGTTTTAGAAGTACAGCTCTTCCTTTCCTCTCGCTTATCAACTCCAGCCTGTCAAAACCAAACTCTTATCGCAAAAATATGACTCTCCTTATCTGATTTTCCACTGGATGATTCATGCCTGGCTTCGTTTACTTTTCCAGCTGAAAGAATGAGTCTCAAACCTTTTTCCTTCCTTCCAGAATTCATTCTTTCTTTCTTTCTTTCTTTCTTTCTTTCTTTCTTTCTTTCTTTCTTTCTTTCTTTCGTTTATTTTTGTNTTCTTTCTTTCTTTCTTTCTTTCTTTCTTTCTTTCTTTCTTTCTTTCTTTCTTTCGTTTATTTTTGTCGGAGGCAAAACATGATAAAGTACTGTGATTAAAAAAATTAAATTGGGTGTAACAATCTAAGAATTAAGCGTTTCGATTTAGATAAATATCTGTGGCCACCCTATGTGGTTTATGTATTTCCATCGAGTGTCAAACTTTCTGTATTTCGGATCACCTTTTTTTTTTTTTTTTTANTTTTTTTTTTTTTTTTAAATAAACTGTGAAAAGCTGAAAGCTTATTTTTAATGTTGTTATGATGGTTTTTTTTTTTAAATACAAATCTAAAGCAAATACCTCGATGTTTTATGTGTTTATAAATTATAATCAGCCATATATCATAGTATAGCTTCAAGGTTACATGTGCAGGTGTAAAAACATCATGTGTTCATCAATTATTCAGCAAATAAATAATCCATTTACGTGCTGTCCTGGATTGGCACGGCTCCGCCTGGCGCTGTACTACTGAAAATAAAGTATTTTAAAAAAGGCTTAAAGGACCATACCGGTGATTGTGCAAGTTTGAGCCCAAAATATACAACCCACATAAATATTACCTTACTGACAACCAATTTCCAAAACATAAAACATCATTTTAATTTAAGTTAGTTTAGTTTCAATTTTAATTTTTCCTTCTAACACTTATGCGCGATTGTAGAAGGCATGGTTATTTTTTATTTCTCGGTAAAAGCCGCTTTCTCCTGGGACTATATTCCCTGGCGGACAAATACATCGTCTCCTGTTGAATAGGTTAAATAAAGTTACTTTGACAAACAAAGCTAATACGTAATGTTTGCTGTGATGAATTGCTTTCTCAAGCGTGTTTCAAGTCCCTACAAGTTGATTTTAACAGGAAATGGAATGAACTAAAGGACATGGCAGTCTGTAACTTAAGAAAAAAACCTGAAATTTACCATTTAAAGTCGTTGATTTTGGGGAAATTGCTGTCAATAGTGACGTATATGGTCTCAAATTTGAAAGATCGTCGGAATGGCCCTTTAAAAGTGGAGTTCGTCTGGAAAAGAACAGCCTGCGTACCTTGATAATGTCAATAAATGCGTGGGGAGACGCGTGGACATAAGGCTGCGCGGTAAACTCGATAACAATCTATCAGCAGGTTCAAGTGTCGAATAACATCAATATAAATTCACCTGATACCTCCGCGGCTGTGGGTTCCAAGCCCATCCAACCAATGCTGCATTACAGAGAATCACTCCAACTAACGTCACCGCCACACGTTTTCTACAAATCCTTCATGTGTAAATATGGAGCGGTTATGCCCCGGGTTCACACGTCAGCCTGCACGGCGGCGGGATTTATGTAGAACAAAGGGGAAAGGAAAAATTATGCTGGAAGAAAAAAAAAATCCGTGAAAGAGAGAAAGAAAGACCCCCTCCTCCACTTCTACTGACCATTTTTCTTCAAAGTAATGACTCCAACTCAATTCAGTATGACGGAGAGAGAGAGAGAGAGAGAGAGAGAGAGAGAGGAGTGGGTGTGAGGAGGGGGCTCGGCTGAGCTCGGGGTGAACGGGAGGTCAGCGCGTCTCACCGATATTAAAATGTGTACAGAGGACGCGGGGTGACACGCCTCGCCCGTTAAACAAAGAGTGTGCCAAACTGGCAGATTAATTTGAAAACTTCAGTCCACGCACACACACACACAAACACTCATACTCACACATACACGCGCACTCCACACTTAATGCCTTAAAGAGCCCACAGTCTCCACGGCAGCCCTGCTCGGTCTCCCTCAGCCCTAAACCACTCGTTTAAACGCCGGGGAAATGCAGGGAACAGCTACCGGTGAGGGGATTCTTCTACTTCATNCCACTCGTTTAAACGCCGGGGAAATGCAGGGAACAGCTACCGGTGAGGGGATTCTTCTACTTCATCTCTCGCAGTGTTGTCGTGGGTGACACGCAGAGCCCCGCGCTCGTGTCGCGCCGTTGAGGTGACGTGTTGCCGTCGTTTTCACCGGATTATCACCGCCAAATTGGGTTTAATCACGCACTTCTCCTGTAAGTTAATTCGTTTTCTTTAACGCAGATTGTTAGCGGCGCGTAAAGGTTTTACGCGTTACCGGAGGGTGTACGTCCGTCCATGCGTGCGTGTGTGCATGGGTGCGAGGGTGTCCGCAGAAATGACAACTACTTTTTTAAGATATCACGCAAAATCCCGTAGAGGTCAAAAACCTGTGGCGTCGGAGGAAGAGGAGGGGGAGAGAGAGAGCGAGAGAGAGAGAGAGAGAGAGAGAGAGAGACGCGTGAATGCTGAAGCAGGGAAAGCTTTTCTTTATGGGGAAAAAAAGATGAAAATGAAGAGGAAGAGTGGAAAAGCTGCCGGGTGGGTGCTTTGCTGGAGAGATGAAGAAGAGAAATAGAATCATGATGATGATGATGATGATAAGAGGAAACTAGTTGAAATCGACAGAACGACGAGGCGGATACGCCGAGCAGCGAAAGAGGAGTGAGTACACACACACTGACACACACACACACACACACACCGATATGCAAATAAGGCTCCTTCCTCTCCTACAAAGCCATTTCTCTCTCTCTCTCTCTCTCTCTCTCTCTCTCTCTGTGTGTGTGTGTGTGTGTGTGTGTGTGGCAGGTGCTTTGCCCTGCTGGGAGGAAGAGGAAGGGAAGACCACGTGTTGCAGGAACTGCTGCAGCACCAATTGCTCTTCCTCCTCTTCCTCCTCCTCTTCCTCTCTGTTTCCATAGGATAACAGTTTAATTTCTACAATGACTTTATCCATCCACATCTTTGCTAGATTACACACACAGACTGTGGGTGTTTGAACTGTGTATTTCCTCTTGGCAAGTTAATTAGTTGGCCTCATTAAGCCACTGAACACTCTGACTTTTGGCAATAATTTACATGATGATAAAACACTGAAATCCCCTTTAATCTTCCTGTAAACCCCATTTCTATAATTAAAATCTGATTCATTCTGTGACCTGAACTGCTGCTTCTAATCAACCTACCAGATAGATAGATAGATAGATAGATAGATAGATAGATANACCTGAACTGCTGCTTCTAATCAACCTACCAGATAGATAGATAGATAGATAGATAGATAGATAGATAGATAGATAGATTGATAGATAGATTTTTTTTGATTGTGTCACTTTTGTTATCAACGTACTCTGACTCATGCATGCTATGCCATGTTAGTACACACACACACACACACACATCATATGTCTTCACTATAAGGGTGAAGGCGANCATGTTAGTACACACACACACACACACACATCATATGTCTTCACTATAAGGGTGAAGGCGAGGTCGTGGCCAGTAAAGGGTTAAAGGTCACGCTGGACATCAGGGGTTGAACTTTCTCCTCTCCCTGGGACTTTTCGTGACGTAGCATCACGTCTGAAATCACGTGACATGTTGTTTTATTTGCAGCTCAGGTGAAATGAAGAGAAAGAAACAGTGAATGAAATGTTTCTCTTCTTCTGCTTTGGCGCTGACTCAGCATCCGTTTGGTCCGCTTCCATCCAGATGTGTGGTTTTCTGTTGCTGCAGACACACGGTGTGTTAGGATTGCTCTGTGTGTGTGTGTGTGTGTTCCTGCACTGATTTGGGCTATTTATTTTCCTCCGCTGATTGCTAATGTGCTGCTTCTTTGATTAGAAGCCCACTGTGGAATAAAACGCGACGCTTCCACACGCTGCTGCTGCTGCTGCTTTGTTTGCTTTCTTTTAATACATGTTGGCATTATTTTTTTCCTTTCCACTGCCTGTGCAAAGGCTCGGCTAACGTGCACACCACACACACACACACACACACACACACACTCTCTATCCACAGTCTGATCAGAATTCAGTCAGTTTTTAGATTTAGATGTTTCAATTTTAGAGGTTTAAACAGCTAGAAGGATATTTATCATGTGTTGTTTATCTGTGTTTTTATGGTTTGAGGAGATTTGAAATATATCCACGTTGATGTTGGAGCCGTTGTTTCTATTTTTTTATTTTTTTCAATGCATGGAGGCAATTTTGTTTAATCTTTTCTGGATATTGTTGGATTCCAGGGCAGGAAAATGTGTTTTCTGTGGCTGATGGAGATGAAATTTTAGCAGCCTTGTCAGATAGGTTTGCTCAGAGATGTGAGCTTTGTTTCCGTGCAGCATTATTTCTCTGCAGAATGCCTCTGCTCAGATTCGTCTTTGTCTTCGTCTTCCTCGGTAGGCTCTGCTTTGACCGCTGCAGGCTGCTGCTGAAATTGAATTTCCTCTTATATTCGGAGCTGCAGACAATAAAGTGACCCTGCTACACCAGAAAACACCTTCAGATTAATACTTTCTTCCCAAACGGACGCTCAGGCCTCTGCAACTTTATTCTTTCCTCCCTCCGTTATTTTACATGACAATAACCAGGGGTGAGGGCCTCGTTTTATTTTTCAACCTGCACAAAGGAGTGAAACCACATTTCTCTTCTTCGTCGCTTTTTCACCTCGGTAATATTTCAGAAACACTGACAAGTCCGGTCGCCGCGCACAAAGGGCCCGTTTAACCCGCCAATATGTTCATTTTTATTCTTTCTCTGGTGGTTTTGGAGAAGCTAAGCCTGTTGAAACGTACCCACCTGCCTGTGTGTTAAAAGGCTAATTTTTTTTTCAAGTGTTTTTAGAAAAATAATCGCGCATGAAAGAGTGTTTTTTTTTTAATACTAGATTTTAGATTCTTTCAAAATGGTTATTGTTTGAAGATATTTACGCTGGAAACATGATATTTTAATCGCTCCACGTATCCTGTCCTGATAAACACCACACGGTGAATCTTACCTTAATATCCATCGTGAATAATCCACATTAAGAGAAATAATAATTCCCGTGCACGTTGCCGTGGAAGCAGAGAGACAGAGATTTTCCAGCATCTGAGCTTTAGGCGCTGATGGGACAAACTTGTTAAAAAGGTCATAAACAGTCAGAGGAAATTTAAAGTTATTTGTTCAGGCCTTTTCTCTTCCGTTCCTTGAATATTTTATTGCCTTTAATTGCGACACCCTGCCNCCACCCCACACCACCTCCGGAAGTTTGCCGTTTGGTCCTGGTGGTGTTTGAGTTGTAAACGGAATTGACCCACAATAAAACTCACGTTTACATCCAGATCCCGTGACCTTTTCCACGCACTGTATGTGTGCGCTCCCCCCCAAAAAAATTAAAATAAAAAATCCTGATATAATATCTAAATGAGACGACAGAAAACATTTATAGTTCTCTTTAAATTTTCTGTCTGCAGAATCCAGTTTTATCGTTGTGCGTGAGCGTGTGTGTGTGTGTGTGTGTGTGTGTAAACAGGACAGTCTGGTTTTTCTGGTGGGGTGCAGCTAACAGCTAACAGTAAAGTAAACGGACCTTTCCTCTCTGACACGTTCACATTACAGTTTAAAGAAAGTAAAGCTCCGTTCACACTTTACCCTACGTGGATTATCTATAAAAATATTACACATATTTTTTAAGGAGCATTTTTCATTAAATTTGTTGTTAGCAAACCAGCTGTTTGAGGATTTCCGACTTATTTGTTTAAATTGAAATACAGTATTTTGATCTGAAATTCCACAATATAGGCTACGAAATATCCCTTTGTCATTTTATTTATGCTTTTTTTTTTTAATATCCGTAAGAATGCGTGGGCTGTCGCTTTGCACGTTGACCTCTATACCTGCAACCCCAAACAAAGGGCTCCCTCTGAATGGGTGCTGCTGACAAACTTGACAGAGGGACCGGAAGTGCCTCAGTCAGTCTCAGCACACCTTGATCGATACCTAAGATGACCCGCAGCAGAGCGGGAGGTCAAGGTGACGCAAACAAGCCCACACCTGCACAGTGTAGAATAGAATAGAATAGAATAGAATAGAACAGAGAATATAGAATCAGTTTTTTCCCTCCATGTCTTTAGCTTTATTGTCTGGTGATGTATGAGCAACTTTTGAAGGAAAAGGAGAGTGGCAATATTGCCTGCAGCAGGGAGGGAGCGTCGGTGTCACAAAATCAATGTGGGAAACTGCAGCAGGGACAGAATATCAGCGGACAGAAAATATAACATGAAAATATATATATATACATGTCTAAAATATCAAAAGGCATCACAGTCAGCATGATTCTTAGAAAGCAGTCAGTTTATGTTTTAGTTCTCATTGGAGACTCAGTGATGGCGGTGAAAATGATATGTATAAAGTATCATGTTAAACAGGTTTAATTCAGCTTCAATAGAGAAAGAAATAAATAGCAGGATAAATGAGAGGCTCTGGATGGTTTAGTTGAGCTGGATTAAGTGTTTTTGTCTGGCCTATTTTTTATTGTATTTCTTTGGTTTTGTTATTTATATGACAGGAATTAAGGACTAAATGTCTTCGATAGATTGATCCGTAGACAGAGAAAAAGACAGAGAGACAGACAGGTAGTCAGTAATAATATTCTCATTTCAGAGATTACAGGCCTTCTGTATGCGGCTCAGATCACTTTTTAATTTTATTAAATCAAAGTTTGGGAGAGAGACTGCAGGTCATTTACTTTGCTGAAAGAGCATTTATTCATATATTCATTGGTCCATCCATTCTTCAGTCAGGTCATGCTGAATAGTTTTGGAAAGGACACTGTTTCCCTGTGCCAAACGATTAGTCTTTTCTTTAATTTTGTAAAAAAAAAAAAAAAAAAAAAAAAAAGCGTCTCAATTATTTCACAGCATCATTTTTTTTTTAATTACAACAAAATTAGTCTCTTTTGTGGTAGTCAGTTGGAAAGCGTTGGATTAAAAACGTATTTTAAGTAAAAGCAGAAATGAAATTGACCGCAGAAATTAAATGAAACGAGCGAATTTTAATACCAAAATAGACTGCTAGCTCACATGGGCCTGCAGATCCCTCCGCTTTAAATGATCCAGTATTAAAATAGGCCTGCTAGTTATTATAAAGACGAATATGATTTTATATTACATAACACTGTACAAACCAGATCCTAATATACCAATTATGTTCCACTTTCAGCTTTCTTGCACTTACTGTTCATTAGAGATTAAAAAAGCCAATTTTTTTTTTTTCTAAATTCTGTGAAAATAATTTTGAGTAGCCATAGAAAATCAGTCTGGGTTTATTTTCCTTCCAAAATTTATTTTTCTGTTATCTATTTAATTACTGTTACTGCAAAACTTGTGGAAACGGTTTTTTGTTTTTGTTTTGTTTTTTGTTTGTTGTTTTATTTCTGTTTAATCTACGACTTATTAAACGAGTTATTTTGACGTTCTTGATTTACAGGAAGTGTTGTAGTAATAATAAAGTTGCTCTCCCTGTTCAGCAGCAGCAGCAGTGTTGAGGTCAAAGGTCAGAGACAGTTACAGATGGATGAAAATATCCCTGTGTGTCTACAACGGGGACTTTATAAAACCAATAAAAGCCCATCGACGGGAAACAACGGCAGATGTAACCTTCCGCCTCCGGAGAGCCGCTGTCTTCTATATCTACCCTGTAGATCCGGATTTGTGTGAAAATCATTAAAATAATCACAAATTCGCTTCTAGGGGAGTATATAGTGGATTTACACACGACGGCAGCGATGGAGCAGCAGAGGGAGAGGCCTTTTATTCACGCCTTGTCCACGGCGATGCTGATTCATTTCGCTTCAAACTGGAGCCAAACACAGGTGTCCATGTGTCACATACACGCATTTATTAAAATGTTTCACTTCGCCGTTTGAGCGAGCTGCCTGCTGTCATTTTGCCTATCATTAGGACCTTAGTAGCCTGGAAGCGCATTTTATTGAACATTTTCAGCTGCAGAAAGGTGATGCTGATGTTGATCTGGAATCATTCAGAATCAGAACAGGATCTTATCGTCTTATAATTCGCCTCTGAGGTGATCAAAAGCGAGTTTTGTTTTTTTTTTCTTTTTTTGAAATGCCTCACTGTTGCAAAGGCCGCAAGTGCAGCTTGAACTTGACTGTTTTCTATTTATTATTTGTCTGTTCGGTCTTGTTGAAAAATGATGCGATCAGCTTTAGTCTTCATTTGGGAAGGCGTATGGGGGTGAGTGTGTGTGTGTGTGTGTGTGTGTGTGTGTGTGTGTGTGTGTCTGTGCTTTTGGTGCTGCTGATAACACTGCAGAAGGTGCACAACAACCTATTCGATTAAAAACAAACAAACAAAGAAACATCTCTGCAGCTTGTTCTGACGCTGTAAATCCCACAGTGGGTTTCTCTTAAACACGGAAAAGATTGCAGACAACCAACACGATGTGAGGGTTTGTGGTGTTATTTGTACTTTTTTTCCTTGTTTTGTTTGTTGGGTAAGACGTGTGTTACTCCGTGTTTTGACGTGCACGATGAAGAGATAGCTGCCTTGCTTGATAACTGCTATATTTATGTTAATATTCGGTTTTGCAAAACGGAAACAAAGCCCAAAAGTCTGTGGCTGCTGCTGTGTGCGGGTTACGCGGTTGGGGAGCTGAATTCTCATCTGAGGAGAAAACAAAGAGCTGTGCATGTCTGTTTAGTAATGCACAGCTCAAGGGCAAAAGCAGCCACGCAGTCTGCATGGGGCATATGAGCGGAGGTATACAATTACCATGCCAGTGATGTTAATATCGGAAAGTGAGGGGAAATAAAGCCTGTTTATTCATGCAAAGCAAAAGCTGCCCTGGCTGAGAATGGAAATTAGCATGCAAGGAGAGTTAAACGTGAAATGGGCGCCTGTTGGACTAACGAGATCTTTAAAGGGGGACCGGCGCTGGACTCTGGTTCCTAATGCAAAGCCGTGTTGGTGATTTAGGAGACAGTGGAACCTGAATTAGTTGATGAATTTTCTATCGATCCTAAACAAGCCAGATTTATCTCTGACAGCGGTGCTGCTGCTGCGTGGCGGTGCAGGAGCCAGCCAGACCCCTCTCCCACTCCCTTTTATTAGAGATTAAAAAAANAAAAAAAAAAAAAAAAAAAGAGGGGAAAAGGCCTCACACACACATGCACATACACAAAGTATACATGCAGAGGGAGGTGCAGGCGCCACTTTAAATCCCTCAAGCGCTTTCTTTCCTCTGCTTTCCTTTTTCTTTATTTTTCTATTTGAAGTCCCTGCCAAAAGAGAGCATGTGTGTGGCGTGTGTGTGTGTGTGTGTGTGGTGTGTGGGGGGGCGTTACATGTCATCTGTACTGTGCTCTGATTGTGCGCGCACGTGTGTGTGTCTGTGCGCGCAAGATCTCCAGCATCTTGAGTTTGGATTTATTGGCACGTCGGACGCGTTTTGTTACCGTCGTGGGTTCCATGCGTGCCAACATGTATAGTGTGGAGAGACACGCAGACAGAACGGGACACTTGCGAGGGTGGGANCATGCGTGCCAACATGTATAGTGTGGAGAGACACGCAGACAGAACGGGACACTTGCGAGGGTGGGAGGGAGAGGGGCAAGAACAAGAACTGAAGCCCGTGCATGCCCACGAACTGAGGACATATGATGATGCGCGTGCGGGAGCGGTGTTTATGCCTAATCCCATTTCCTTATCCGGGGCTCGTCATGGAGCCACGCCATTGGCCAACCTGCTTCACGTGGTTTGTTAACTTTGTTCACTTGACAGAAAAGTAGGAGGGTTCAACGGAACAGGAATAACCGAAGAGTAAAGGGGTAAGATATAAATTTTAGTTATATATTTTCCGAGTGCGTGCAATTCCACAAAAGACTGAAATTAATGGCCATGAGCTCCTATTTGATCAACTCCAACTATGTCGACCCGAAGTTCCCACCGTGCGAGGAGTACTCACAGAGCGACTATCTGCCCAGCCACTCTCCGGACTATTACAGCTCCCAGAGGCAGGAGCCCGCTGCCTTTCAAGCGGATTCCCTCTACCACCACCACCACCAACAACACCACCACAGCCAGCAGCAGCAGCGAGCCGAGCCGCCGTACACGCCCTGCCAGCGCGCAGGGCAGCCCGCCTCGGTGGTGATGTCCCCCCGGGGTCACGTCCTTCCTGCAGCCGCGCTGCAGACCCCCGTCCCTGAACAGAGCCACCGCTGTGACTCTGTGACACCCAGCCCTCCTCCGCCTCCGTCCTGCGGGCAAACTCCCCACAGCCAAAGCACTTCTTCCCCGGCGAGCACCCGCAAGGACCCGGTAGTCTACCCGTGGATGAAGAAAGTCCATGTAAACATCGGTAAGTGCTCGCTTTGAAACTTCTCTCCCTCTCTCCCTCCCTCCGTCTCTCCTGCGTCTTTGCGCCTGCAGTTTCAACCCTTTGCAGTCAGTTAGGCGTCCACCGTCCAAATCCACGGCTTCCCCTCTCTGCTCGCTGCTAGAAGTGGAGTAGTAGCCCTTGGGTCGAGATTTACGATCGTCTGTTTGCAAGGCCAATATAATTACACCCTCCATAAATTTTTATTGCACCTCTCCGCTGAGGTGCCTTTTGAAGTCCGATCGCAGGCTCGTNCCCTCCATAAATTTTTATTGCACCTCTCCGCTGAGGTGCCTTTTGAAGTCCGATCGCAGGCTCGTCTGCTCTAATTTCTCGCCTTATGACAACCCAGACCGAGCCCATAAGTTAGCTTTTATGCTTTTGTAATTTGATTTTAAGTGGTCGGTTTGTATAAACGGTGTACTTTATTCTGTCGAGCCTTCCTTCCCCACTCGTTGATCCGGGGGGAAGCAAAGTTTTATGGCAGCTGAAATATTCATGTTTATGGAGCCAGCTGTAAAACACTAATGTAAAACCGAATAGTTGGAAGTCTATTAGGGCTTCGCTTTAATATGTTTTTTTCTCCGGTAATGGACTTGCTGTCTCTTGCATACAAGGGGAAAACAGCGCAAGTTTGCGCAGTTCCAAAAACATGCTTCTTTTGCAAAGTCACCATTGTGTCCGTGCAATGCATCTTTATTATTATGTTACTGAGAAAAAAAAAGTCAGTTTTCAATGTTATTTATAATGCAGACATCATAGCTTCTTCTGCACGGTTGAGGCTGTGGTTGTAGTTTTATTTATTTTTATTTTTTTTTTTGATTTGTTGAATCATTACCCAGTCGGCCATTCACAACCGTCGTGTAGCCGCGCACCCCCCCCTCCTCCCACAATCAATCCACTCTTTATTCTTAAGCAGTTTATACAAGAGAGACAATACTCCCATCCTTGCTGTGAGTCTGTGGCATCAGAAGACAGCAGATTATTCTTCTCATCTGTCTCTGCGCAGCTCAGCGTCCCGTCGCTGCTTTTGTTGACGTAGTGTAGTTTTTAGTCAGCCTGGACGTGCGTGCTGGAACACGTCGGAACAATACCGATTTTCAAACCTTTTAGATGCGAACTTGGCCCCGATTTGTTCTCAAATCACAACATTTGGACACCAGCGTCAGGCTGGCTGTGCAAGGAGGATTCACAGCGCCGCAGGGCCTCATGTGACACATCTCAGCTCCTCACACACACACACACACACACACACACACACACACATAGCTTATTTACTCACAGCATATCAGCGGATATACTGCGTCTCCGTAACAGTTAAGCATAATATAAATTATAGAGGAGCATGGAGCCTGTTAACAATAAAAACAGTTGCACCGCACATAACACACAAATATGATTCATCTTAGAAATAAAAAGTGGAGTTACTTCATGGTTTAGGGGCTCGCTGTGGTTTTCTATTTTCCTTGTAAGTTGTGTATGAAAAACCTTTATTTCTCTTTATGTGCATGCTCATAATGCACACGTTTTCTCTTTATATTTTGAGGTTTTTTTCTGTTTTCTTTGCAAGAAGTCTACTGTGTTGTCTACTCTGGTGTGATGTCACCCCGCTGGTGATAAAACAATTGTTTGATTTTTTTTTTTATTACAAGCCACATTTCTCTTTATTTTATTTTTCTTAAATGATGTTGTCGCTCCAGTGACTCCACACTGCAGGCGAAAAGCAGCCAACAAACCAGTCTGCTTGATAGTGCAGCTAACGCCACGTTATTATACTGTATTATACTGTATTATATTATATTATATTATATTATATTATATTATATTATATTATATTATATTATA
>VXCM01007076.1:0-26580 GCA_014773175.1 Lucifuga dentata
TTAAAAAAAAAAAAAAATCAATTTACAGAGAGTTGAACGATGATTCAGACATAATCCATCACAGCAAACATGATGTGTATTAGGTTTTTTGTTGAAGTAACTTAATTTAGCCGTTCTAACACAGAGCTGAATGGAATACAACGCATGTCTCCAGAGAATATAATCCAAGGAGAAGATGGCTTTAATCGAGAAATTAAAAATGAATGTCTATTCGCACGTACGTGTTAACAGGCAAAACATTGAATTTTAAGATGGATGTGTCACCTGGAAATTTGATTTTGAAAGATTAGGAGATTTGGAAAAATAACAGGAAAATTAAAATACAGTTTTATGTTTTGGAAAATGGTTGTCAGTAACGTAACGTGTATGCGGGTCGTATTTATTGAGCTCAAACATGCAAAGTCACTGGTATGGTCCTTTAATTGTGAGAGAACTGCATAGGACTATTTTTATATAAATCTTCAAAAACACAATAATCTAATATGTGCTACAAAAAGCTGCAACCTGCAGATTTCAGAAAATATATGGGTCAAAGAGCAACGTATGGCCCCCCCTTGTCTAACACAAATCTGCTTTCCAAAGCATTCCCCCTGCTCCCACTTCCTTCCTCACATCCCAAAATAAGATCAAAGTCAGACAAAGCAACACATAAAAAAACAATGTGTTTTTCTCTCATTTCCTGTTTTCTGAAAAACTCTTGAAAAGCATTTTTGGGTGTAATTTGTAGGAGAGCATGAATACAGACAAAGTGAGAGCTCCTCATTAGTTTCCAAAGCAGCTAACACAAAATCTGATCCAGCACGCAGAGGAAAGGAAATGAGGAAAGGAAATGAGGAAATATAGCAGCAATAATGTGACGTATTGGAGATGCATTTTAATTTGATGCATATTTGCTGGAAACAGACAGGCTCCTCCAGCTTTATTAGGACAGAGATTGAAGCAACAATTACTGTGCTGACAAGGAAGATTCATCACTGATGCATTCTGAAACATGTTAAAGGAGCGTACGGGGGTTTTGCATATTTTAGACATGTAACATGTTTACATACAGAGCCATGAAAAAGTATTTATCCCCTTCTGATTTATTCTATTTTTTGCATATTTGTCACAATTGTGTCAGATCTTCAAACAAATTTAATATAAGACAAATAATAATAATAATAATAATATACTGTGATATGTATTTTGTATCATGTATTTTGTGTTTACTCACTGTCTTTGTCTTTTATTAAATTTTGTTGAAGGTCTGACCACAGCTATGACAAAAATGCAAAATATAAGAAATCAGGAAGGAGCAAATACTTTTTCATGGCACTGAAAGTAGGCTGTTTCTGAGCTTCCAGGCAGACGCTGGTTTCAACTCATTTCTGTGAAAACCAGACTGAGATGTGAAAATGAATGACAGGTAATTCATCACCTTAAACACTTTACATTTACATTAACATCATGCAAAGTGTTTTATGGTGTGAACACGTCCTTGTCGGTACGTTCTCCACTTTCCTCCACTGCAGACAGTCAGTATGTTTATATGCACGACAATACTTCCAGCTTATTGGATAAAGGCAATAAATTGATTTTTTCAAACTTCATGTAAACACCATAGTTAGATTAAAATGGAAAAAGAGTATGTTTACTTAGATTAACAGACAGATGCTGTGATTGTACATTAATTTATTCAACCATGTAAATGTTGCAATCAGAGTAAGACTCCTCATGGATTTCCTCACCTGATGACTTTCCTGATATGATTACTCAGTCAGTCACATATATTCAGTGAGTTGTAGAATCTTGTTAATTTTACCCATGTGATTTTTTTCTTTACATTAAATTCCAAAGAGTTTATTTATTTATTTATTTTTTAATACTTTAAATTAAATGAGGGTTTGTATTTCTCACACCTTTTAAATCTGGTTTTGGAAAACTTAATTGAATCCTTGGGGCTTCTTGTAGTTTCAGGGCCCCAAGCAGCCAAGTATGTTGCTTAACATGCATCATGAATATGTTCAGGTGTTTTCTGAGAGCTCCAACTTTTGACAGTTCCATTACTGTAATATTGAGCTATGTTGCAGGAAATTCAAGCAGACAAAACAACAATTATATAAAAGAACAGAATTAAATAACCACAATAAAACAGTGTAACAATTAAGAGAAGCCCTTATGATAAACGAAAGTTTTCAGTAGTGTTTTAAAAGAAGACACTGACTTCATCAGCCTGAGATCCTCAGGTTGGGAATTCCACAGCTTACAGCACAAACAGCAAAGGCCTGATCACCTTTGATAACAAGATGAGATTCAGGAACTACCCAAAGGTTCCTGCCGGAGGATCTCAAACAGCGGCCAGGCTCATAGGGAATTTAAAAAAATCACAAATGTAGATAGGTGCCTGGCCATATAAGGCTTTAAAAACAAGCAATAAAATCTTAAAAACAATACTAAAACAGACTGGTAACCAATGAAGGCCAGCAAGTATCAGAGTGATGTGGTCACTTCTTCTGGAATGAGTTAAAAGCCGAGCAGCAGCATTTTGTATTAACTGAAGCCTATGAATCCTTACTGATACCAGGCTAAAGTGCATTACAATAGTCAAGTCCAGAGGTGATAAATGCGTGAACGACCTTTTCTAAATCTGAAAAAGAAAGAAAAGGCCTAACCTTAGAGATCAGCGTGAGCTGAAGGAAACAAGTCTGCACAACCTTTGTCACCTGAGCATTAAAGGAGAGACATGAATCAAAAACCACCCNGGAAACAAGTCTGCACAACCTTTGTCACCTGAGCATTAAAGGAGAGACATGAATCAAAAACCACCCCGAGATTTCAGGCCTCCTGGTTAACATATGTGGACCGACGGCCCAAATCAGACAAAATTATCAATATTGTTACAAAGGCTAGCAGGGGTGATTATAATGATTTCAGTTTTAGAGTCATTGAACGTGAGAACATTTTTGGGCATCCAGCATTTAATGTCGGCTAGTTAAGACAATATGGAAGATAAGTAATTTCTGTTAGGTTTTAGTGGTACATGCAGTTGTGTGTCATCAGTTGTGTGTCAGCAGTGGTACTGGATGTTATATTTGCTGATAATTGACCAAATGGGAGCATGTAAGTACAGAATAATGAAGGTCCCAGAATGGATCCTGCAGGTGAGAGGCGCTTGTGGAAGAAACCTCATCAATTGCTACTGAAAAAGATCTATTTGTCAAGTAAAAAAAAAAAAAAAAANAAAAAAAAAAAAAAAAATCAGACCAATGTCATATCACTGATACCAACAAAGGATTCCAGACAGTTGGTTAAAATTTTAATGTGTTAATGTAATGTGTTAATGTAAATGTGTTACTGTAAACATGTTACTGAAAATGTGTTAATGTAATGTGTAATGCAGATGTGTTAATGTAAATGTGTTACTGTAAATGTGTTACTGTAAACATGTTACTGAAAATGTGTTAATGTAAATGTGTTAATGTAATGTGTAATGTAAATGTGTTAATGTAAATGTGTAATGTAAATGTGTAATGTAAATGTGTTAATATAAATTTGTTAATGTAATGTGTAATGTAAATGTTTTAATGCAATTTGTTAATGTAATGTGTTACCATAAATGTGTAAACGTATATGTGTGAATATGTTAATGTAAATGTATTAATGTAATGTTAATCTAAATGTGTTAATGTAAATATGTTAATGTAATGTGTAATGCTTAATGTAAATGTGTTAATGTAAATGTGTCAATGTAATGTGTTACTGTAAATGTGTAATGTAAATGTGTCAATGTAATGTGTAATGTAATGCTTAATGTAAATGTGTTAATGTAATATGTAATGTAATGCTCAATGTAAATGTGTTAATGTAAATTTGTGAATGTAATATGAAGGTAAATGTATTAATGTAATGTGTTAATGTAAATGTGTAACGTAAATGTGTTCATGTAATGTGTTACTGTAAATGTGTTAATGTAAAGGTATGAATGCAATGTTAATGTAAATGTGTTAATGTAATGTGGTAATGTATACTGCTTAACGTAAATGTGTTAATGCAAACGTTTTAATGTAATATATCAATGTATGTAACGTGTTTATTAGGGGTGAGCAAGTACACAATTATCCGTATCCATTCAACCTACTAAATTAGCTGTATCCACACTAAGATGGGCGGGGCTTAGATCATTACTCTGGTTTTATTATTTTTTTTAAATGAACTGACAGTGAAGACAGTAGAGCACCAGGTTACAGTTGGCTGACCATGATGTATGTTTGTCTTGTGATTTCAGTTGAGTGATGACATCTCAATGTGCACAAAACTACATTAGAACAGTGGATGTATAAGAATAGCTAGCTAACTGGCTAGTTAGCCTAGAAGCTAGTAGAAATGTGTGTTAGTATCAGTATGTTCTGTGTGAATGTCCACAGTAAATGAATGTGTGTGTGTTTAGCTGTGGAAAGAGAATAATGTTGAGCTGAATCTGAGAATAGCGACTATAGCTAATAGATGCTACTATGCTAGTGTGGACAGAGTGGCTGTGAGTCGTGTGAAGCAGCAGCAGCAGCTCTGTGTAGAGAGGAGCTCTGTGATTGGCTGCCTGGACGGTCATGCAACCATGTGACACAGCGATACTAAGTGCTATCCAGTCAGATAGCTAGGATGTTACTTGTACTTGTAAAAAGTGCATTATCCGTAACGGATACTTGTTTAATCTGAGTACTCTGCTCATCTCTAGTGTTCATGTAATGTGTTTTATATTACGGTACTACGTGTTTTTTAAGTTGTCAAAAACCAGAATGTACCACAAACTGTGTTATCCATCCATCCATTATCTTCCACTTATCCGGGTCTGGGTCGTGGTGGCAGACTAAGCAGACCAGCCCACACTTCCCTGTCCCCGGCCAGGACCTCTAACTCCTTCTGGGGGACTCCGAGGCGTTCCCAGGCCAGCCGGGAGATGTAATCCCTCCAGTGTGTCCTGGGTTTTCCCTGGGGCCTCTTCCCAGTTGGACGTACCTGGAAGACCTCCCTAGGGAGTCGACCAGGGGGCATCCTTATTAGGTGCCCGAACCACCTCAACTGACTCCTTTCAATGCGGAGGAGCAGCAGCTCTACACCGAGTCCTTCCCGGATGTCCGAGCTTCTCACCCTGTCCCTGAGAGTGAGCCCAGACACCCTATGGAGGAACTTCATTTCTGCTGCTTGTCTCCACGATCTTGTCCTTTTGGTCATTACCCAGAGCTCATGACCATAGGTGAGGATAGGAACGTAGATTGATTGGTAAATTGAGAGCCTCGCCTTCTGGCTCAGCTCCCTCTTCACCATGACGGTCTGGTACAGCATCCGTAGGACCTCGGACGCTGCACCAATCCGTCTATCAACCTCACGTTCCATCCTACCCTCACTGTGAACAAGACCCTGAGATACTTAAACTCCTCCGTCTGGGGTAGTGACTCCCCTCTAACCTGGAGGAAACAGTCCACCTTTTTCCTACAGAGCACCATGGTCTCAGACTTGGAGGTGCTGATTCTCATCCCAGTCGCTTCACACTCGGCCTCAAACCTGCTCAGTGTGTGTCGAAGGTCACTGTCTGATGAAGCCAGCAGAACCACATCATCTGCAAAAAGCAGAGATGCTATTCTGAGGTCACCAAACTGGACACCCTCCAATCCCTGACTGTGCCTCGAAATCCTGTCCATGAAAATCACAAACAGGATTGGTGGCAAGGGGCAGCCCTGGTTGAGTCCAACGCCCACCGGAAACAGGAATCAAATCAGACTGTGTTATGTTCTTGCTGAAATAAGCTGTTGTTGTCGTGCTGGGATTTCTGTTTTTGTTATGAGCACATTTCATACCTTACCAGCTGGAGAATCAGTCATAACACATAACAAACTTCATATGTTGGACCAAATACAAGCCTCTGGGAAAAAAAAAAATCAGCTCCATGTAATGTACATGGATCTACTTAGACCAGTGGTTCTCAAACTGTGGTACAAGCATGGACGGATTATCAGGACCATGGGCCCTGGACACCAACTTGCCACGGACCCCTACCTACACACGCATACACGAACATTGCGTGTGCCCTCCCCAAGCACACAGAGTTTGGTCACACAATAGCACAGAACAATTACTTTAAAATTATATTCGTTATTTTGACATGTTAAATTACTGCTATTTTAGGTCTGTTGTTGTATACATGCCATGTACAGCACAGTATACATGTTTAGGAGTGAAAACACACACCTTCATTTAAATAACACCACCAACAGCAAATTGTGAAAAAATACACACATGAACATCAAATGAAGCACACACAGCCACAGCTACACACCCTACAGTGAAACATGTCCTACCTGAACCACGGCGTTCTGCTGCCTTCTGTGAAGAGAAGTCGGTAATCAAAGTCCAGTTCAGGACGAGCTCCGATTCAATGGCCGCAGCATGTTCAGGCCTCTGTGTCATCCTGGAACTCCGTTTGTTTCTAATCCTGGATATTTGTGAAACGGACCGTTCTCCCTCGCTGTTGCTGACAGCTACAGTCAGATACAGTCTTAACGGTGATGTACGCGTTGGGAAATGTTGACTGTAATCCACATTCCAGCTTTGTTTTCAGAAGTTTCGATGAAAGGGCACAGCAGCTTCCCCCCAGTAAAGTCAGCATTAGCATTATCCACTGTAGCATCAGTCGGAGCGCAGTCTTCCTGTGAACTTGGGCTAACGTTAGCAGTGCAGGCATTAACACCAGGTTATCCTCAGACAGCAGCGCTGCTAACAGTTACATCACCTTCCACCTGTTTTTTGGTGAAAAATGTTGAAATAGAGGGTATTTGTTGTAGCAAAGCGGCTTCTTTTTCTTTTCTGAGTTTATGCTTTGCCGACCCGCTGGTCTCCATGTTGATAGTGAAACTGACATTTGACCTTTATCCAACGTCATTACGACATTACGTCATTTAGCTTAATGGCTAATTTATAAAACATTCAAACAATTTCGTCATACTACATTTTCAAAATCACATTTACTCCATATTTAAAAAAAAAACACTTTACATATTAAAAAAATTCTATCTATGTGTATATATATATATGTATATATATGTATATATATGTTGTGTATATATATATGTATATATACATACATATATCTAGGTTCTCTTGCAATAGGGGCCAAGGGCCCCTATTGCAAGAGAACCTGGTCGGAGCAATATGGCGGCTGCTGNTGCAATAGGGGCCAAGGGCCCCTATTGCAAGAGAACCTGGTCGGAGCAATATGGCGGCTGCTGTTGACATCCATCAGAAAAGATCAACGGGAACAACCAATAGGATTGTCTTTACCTGGAACCATTTCTCATCTTCCCCGGAATTATTTTCCCAGGCTGTAAATAGTTTAATAGACTGAAAATACATAATATATTCCAGGCTGTGAATAGTTTAATAGCCTGAAAATACGTAATATATAGGTTATATAAATATAAAAGTGTGTATATATATTTTCTATAGTAGTTCGAGACAAGGTTATGCATATAATTGATGAATTTTGAAGGACGTCTTTCATATTATAGCTTTTCTACACTATCATGGACATAATATACAAATGATGGCGTAAGGTGTATGTAAGATAATAATAGTAGTAAGGTAATAATTATGAAAAAAGGCCATATTAGAAACACATAATTTATTTTTAATACAACAGAACTCCTTTTAACAAGGCTTCTTCAGCTCTGAATCGACTCCAGCCCTTGCACTTTTGGATTATTTTTAATGTTACTTGAAAAACACAAAGCATTAGATAACACATGGGCAACATTTGTCACAACTTTATAAAAGCTTTTAAATGACATAGGCACACTTGAAAATGAACAAACATACTTTGCTCTAAAGTATGTCCATGAGTGCATTCACAGCATAAAGTAAAAAAACACATCTGTATCACACCTCCCGGAGCACTACATCAAAAACTGCATCCAGCAAAGAAATGTCTCCTTCCTTGATTCGCTCAGAGATGCCCATGCAGTAACCAATTCTCCTCATAATCTCAGAAGTCTAAAGTACCAAAATTTTTTAGTCAAGCATTCTTGTAATAGTGTTCAAAATGTATCAGTTATGATATCTGAAAAATATATACCAGAAACATGCGGTTCGATTTTACTGTGTCACTGCAGAGGTCGTCATACAGTCTGATTAGATCAAGAGAAGAAAAGTATAGTTTGCAGTTGAACAAGGTCAAATGACAAAAAAATAAAAAATAAAAATAAAATAAAATAGATAAACTTTTAACCCCTTATTGTATTGTTTTTCATTATTTTAAAACTGGATACTGAAAATGCATAATAATGTCATAAGCACAAATTTAAGTCCCACCTTGATTTCCGAGTCTGAGATCACACTCTCAGTGCCATTTTTTAATGAGGCAATTGTTCTGAAAATGGAGAGACAAATAAAGATTACATTTTTTTCAGAGATGGCTACAAAACATTTTACTGCTGCTAAGTGTAACAGTTAAACCCATACTCAATAGGTTAAGAAGCATTTTATGCATCCTACAATTGTGTAGTTCACTGTTTTAGTAGTGAGTTACAACAGTCAACAGATAAAAATAACAGAGCATTACTCAAACCACCGTCAGCCACAGAAACACATCAATGTGTCTTCTCCCATAAATCTTTATAACTTAAGTAAGCAACAGGTTTATGAAACTGACCTTTTGTNAATGTGTCTTCTCCCATAAATCTTTATAACTTAAGTAAGCAACAGGTTTATGAAACTGACCTTTTGTCAAACATTTTATAATTGTATGTCTTGTACAACATTCACCTGTCACAGATGAAAGATCAAAAATTCAAAACAAGCCACTGTGAGCACTCGGTGTGTTTGAAATACATTTGATATTAAGTATAATTAGATCCCCATTTAAGCAGAATTTTGAGAAGTGATTAAAACAATGTACTTCTTGCATGATAGCAGGTCTTTGCATCCACAGCTGCATGGTCTGACTGTTGAAGACTCCTTTCCTGCACAATCAGAATGCAGCCAGCCTTTGCAGACAGAACACTGGACCCAGTCCATGTTCACCACATCAGGATAAAGCAGTCTAATAAGTTGTACAAAAAGAGTTTGGGGATTACTTTCATTAATCTCACTCATCCTAAAGATTTTGTTGTAATTGTTTTAAGTAGCCAAACCAAAAAAAATAAAGCTGCTACTGTGTTCAAGCTCATACATGACCAGTTTTGTTAATCCTGCAACAGGCCATTGCCAACATACTATATACATAAAACTATATACTATATACAAAAAGATCACTTTCAATGTAAAATGCACTTCTTTGAAAAAAGAATGCCTGAATTGCACAACTGCACNATCACTTTCAATGTAAAATGCACTTCTTTGAAAAAAGAATGCCTGAATTGCACAACTGCACAATAACTGCATAACAAACATGGCATTAAATACTGTTGTTGCAGACAGAATTAATGTCTTGTGTTGCAGAGGCCTGTTTAATTTTCTTGAAAATTTTGTGTGCTTGTATTCAGTCTTAACACTGATCTGGTCAGCCTTGCATTTCTTAACTTTAAACACAGGTGTGTGGTTGCCTCTGAAAAGTTCTGGGCATTCTTCAGTCCAGTGGGCAAACACCTTCCCGTGGCTGCAGAATAGAAATTAAGTCAAGAATCACAATTCCACTGATGCGCCCTCAT
The DNA here is from genome assembly GCA_014773175.1 of Lucifuga dentata. Classification (NCBI taxonomy): domain Eukaryota; kingdom Metazoa; phylum Chordata; class Actinopteri; order Ophidiiformes; family Bythitidae; genus Lucifuga; species Lucifuga dentata. Next base: position 9,675 of record VXCM01007076.1, read on the forward strand.
TGAGTTTTCATTTTGTCAAATATACCTGTCAAGGTCGAAGTTCTTCAGCAGACGCAGGCACCACCACTTCCTCAACAATGGCATGTCATGCTGAGAGATAATACATGAGAAGATAGATTGGATCAACGTTTTTTATTAACTGTGTTTTAGAGCTTTAACAGATGCCAATTAAGTATTAACTTACTATTGACAAGTCAAATTGAGCATCCAATGATAAGTATAAGGTGTACTGCAAAAAAAAAAAAAAAAANAAAAAAAAAAAAAAAAGAAAACACTGACAAACATTGAATGACTTTAGCAGCACTCCCTGCCCAGACTCAATCACCCAGTCTTGTTAGCAGTAACAGCATGCACCCACGATGACCTTACACCATTTAATGTACAAAACACAATGTCTCACCATCAACACGAAGATGCCACAGTCGCTGCCAAACGGTTCTTATGGGAGACCCTAATAGTTTAAAAGATATGAAAATTGTCCGTGAATTGCCATTGATATTACCATGCTCTTATCCATTAATAAATTTACCTGTAAGTCTTTGCCTGTTTTCTCCTCCCATTTTCCTGGACTTATGGATTTTGCAACATCCCTGGAAATGGAAAATAAAAATCTTAATTGGTTAAAACATAATTAAGTACAGTATAGAATACAGTTTAGTATTCTGAACAGTCATAAGAATGTGACCTACAGGAACACAAGTCAAGTTTCACATAACCTCAGTATTGACATATACTGCTGGGATCCAAATCCACATCGCCTTTGCTCAAAAAGTGAGGCAAGAAACAAGATCTGTTTTTGCATGGGCTTTAGAACCTAAGGAAAACATGCCATCTTTTCAGCACACATTGATAGTTGCCAGTCACACGGTTAATCCAAGCTCAGCAAGACAAGCATAGTTCTTAAATAGAAAATAAATATCACACTGCAATGTCCCTCAGAGCTTTTCAGCCAGTCCAGTTTGAATTCTACACAGGTACTTACACACAACTGGAAATGTCCAGGTGTCCAGACAAGGATGAAAACTGCATCCTTCATATGACAGTCATGCTGACATGTTGACCAACTGAGTCAACTGAAATACTTGAGAAATTTTTTTTTTTTTTTAAAGAATTTAGCGATGTACTTACAGGTAAACTCTTCATTGGATCAGTGCGTGATGATACCCAGGCTGGGGTGACATATAAGTCTACAATGTAGATGTTTCTTCCCTGAAAAAAATGGTAAAGTGCATTCACAAACAACAATATCTATGATGGAAGAAGTGAAATTTAATCTTAACTGTGCTACTCAACGGTTAATATTGTTTAAAAAAGTATGCCAACATCGGTATTTCATGTTAATTTAATTACTACTGTGTGCTAAAGAGGTTAGCCTGACTTATTAGACAATTATACCACAATATGGGACTTGTGTAGCTACATAAAACAAGTCAACTGTTGTAACAAAATTAATAAGACTTAATATATTTATTATATTACAGCTCTAAAATCACTAAAATAATTTTAGTGAAAATGTTAAACGATGTGAAAGAACGACTTCGATCAATAGCAGACTGATTCATGTGCAACCCCCATGATATCAAGGCTCTGACATTAGTCACCTATCTGCCGCAAACTTCCTATGAAGATTCATTTCAAATAAAACATTTGCTTACATAATTAAATGAGTTTTTTTTTTTAACAAAACAACTTAACTCAATACATAACAACTATCACCTCTTGTTTCCCTCGACCATAAACTCATCTCTTGAGAAATTGTTGTTGTCATGACACCGTGTTGTCTTGTCCAATCTTCGCCTGCGCATTTACAAAAACGTGAAGACGAACCTCATTGGCTGTTTGGTATGACAGCTTCCGTTGACATTATGACAGCTTCCGTTGACATTATGACAGCTTCCGTTGACCTTATGACAGCTTCTGTTGACCTTATGACAGCTTCTGTTGACATTATGACAGCTTCCGTTGACATTATGACAGCTTCCGTTGACCTTATGACAGCTTCTGTTGACCTTATGACAGCTTCCGTTGACCTTATGACAGCTTCCGTTGACATTATGACAGCTTCCGTTGACCTTATGACAGCTTCTGTTGACATTATGACAGCTTCCGTTGACCATATGACAGCTTCTGTTGACCTTATGACAGCTTCTGTTGACCTTATGACAGCTTCCGTTGACATTATGAGACAGCTTCCGTTGACCTTATGACAGCTTCTGTTGACCTTATGACAGCTTCCGTTGACATTATGACAGCTTCCGTTGACCTTATGACAGCTTCCGTTGACCTTATGACAGCTTCCGTTGACCATATGACAGCTTCTGTTGACCTTATGACAGCTTCCGTTGACCTTATGACAGCTTCTGTTGACCTTATGACAGCTTCCGTTGATCTTTCTGGTGGACCTTGCAGTACCTCCACCTGGTGGTACGCCAGATGTCTCTGGAAATTTCTGCAGAGAATCAAATCAAATCTATGGAAATTCTGTTATTGTAGCGAGTTCTTTATAAATAATTTTCATGAATCATCTTTATTATTTTCTTTTAATTAAAAATGAGATTTGTCTGCACGAAGTGGCGGTCAGTAACATGTTATGTTCAGCACACAGGAGGTTTTTCTGTCACTGTGACTCATTGAACTTACGCTTTATATTTTTATGTATTCTGACTCTTAAGTGATTTTTATGATGCATTTCCCTGTTTGTTTTTATGATAAGGTGTAATATTTTGTATCCGCGGCTCTCAGTGGGTTTATAATGACAGGTGATATTTAAATGAATATAATTTAATGAATGTACTCTGTATGCTTTTAGTTGGTTGTGTTGGGGTTGTGGAGTTGGATGTGTTTTTATGAGAACATAAATAATCTGTTATTTGCTTGAGTTCATTGACCCCTGCGGATCTCTGAGCAACATTAGCCTGTTGTGTATTTAATGTTTGCTCCTTTGTGATCTGTATGTGTTTTTTATTTATGAGTGGGTAGCCCAGACTAATTTCCCCCATAAGTATTAATAAAAATATCAAAGTAGATTAACAGACTCAAGCTTCATCTGAGGGTTTTTTCCTATTGCTGGATATTCTAAACGGGATGAGGATGATGATGACTGGAAGCGGGCTACAGCTAACTTAAGTATGGAGAATATTTCACAGTGTTACATCATCCTCTTTAACACACTGCTCACACTCTGGACTCATCATTACAACTTCATGATGTATGAACAATTGTTGTTCAGATCCTCAGCATTTTATCTGCAATTCTAACAGAGATCCCAAAGTTTCTAATGATATTAAATTATGAAGGCAGAATTTTGTGGAAGTGTTTAAAAATCGATGCAGAAGAGATGCAGCATGCTCCCTTCTGATGGAACGATGCAGGAAGACAGAGAATATGCACATACAGTATGTGGTAACGGAAGAGAATTTTCTATTTTTAATCAGCTAAACCTGCTTCTCTCCAGCCTGACGCCTCGGCTCACTTCCTCTCTAACAACACTCAGGGGTGGGCAGCCACACACACACACACACACACGCCCTGCATATGCAATGATGGCATTTATGACCTCTACAGCACGAAGCATTGCAAACAAAAGGCAGTCAGGCTTATAGCGCTACAATAGCATTAGCATGTTACCATTAGCATATTATGAGTGAGAAAAGTGGCAAACAGTCAGAGAGACGAACTCGCTTTCATCTGGAAACATCTGTGAAAGCACATTAGATTCCACAGAGAGTCAGTGGTCGCTGTTGCTTTGGCTTTATGTCGTTATAACGGGATCAATTACAATTACGGGATCATTACAATTAATGCTTAACCTTTTGCTTTTAAACCCTTCAAGGTTAAAAACAGGTGTAATATTTAATATCAAATTCTCCCTCAGCATCAGACCATCCACAACACAGCAAGCAGCCTCCTCAGGCTGAACAAGCAGATTAAGCCGGTTTTCAGATCTGCAGATCGTTTGCTCTGGTCTGAAAAAGGGACTAAAGGACCATACCACCCATCTTGCATGTTTGAGTCTAACATATTCAATTTTCATATATGTTACATTACTGACAATCATTTCCCAAAGGATAAAACTGTATTTCAGCTTTCCTGATATTTTGCTAAATCTCTTAATCTTTCAAAATCAAATATTCAAGTGATACACCCACCTTAAAAATCCATGTTTCTCCTGCTAATAGTTACACAGCCTTATGAAGTCACGGTCCTTTAAATTTTTCCATAAACGCAGGTCTTCTTTTGGGACTATATTCCCCGGTGGAGGCATACATTCACTCCACGCTTTTTATTGAGCTTAAACACTAAAATTACATAACTTCTAAAAAAACCTGAATACACGTCTTGTTGGTGATGATGGATTACCTATCCCAAGAACGTTTACAGTATCAACAAGTTGATTTTAATAGCAGAATGAACTGAAACCAATGGAGGTCTGGAAGGTAGGAAAAACATTTTTAATTCACCGTTCCAGTAGTATGCTTTGGGAAATGATTGTCAGTAACGTTACATGTATGAAAATTGAATATATTAGGCTCAAACATGCAAAATGGCTGGTATGGTCCTTTAGTGTGTAAATGAAATTCAGTCAACTTTGTTTTTTTAAAATTTTGTTTGGTTTTAATGTTCTAATATGTGCGCACATACAAACACACAAAGACACATACACAGAGATTCAGCCAGACACACATGGCTACAAAAGGAGATTTTTTGTGTTTGAACTCACCAATATTTACAATATTATTCCAGAAAGAGCGCTAAGACAGACAAAATGGAGTCCATTTTTTTTTTTATTTTTTCTAACTGCAGATTGAAAGAATACAACTGAACATTGTGATTTTATTTTTCTTATGAGACTCATAAATAAAAATACAAAAGAATTCCACTACAAAAAACAATCTACTGTTAGTAGGATGTAAAAAAAAAAAAAAAAANAAAAAAAAAAAAAAAGAAATATTCTTTATATTTTCACTATCAAAGGCACAACATTGACTTTAGTGACAACATGGAGAAGAACCTGCAGCATTAAATCTTTTATTTTTCTTTTATTTTTTCACACTCCATCAGAGAACACTGAAATGTTACAAAGAGATGTGTCTGATTCTACATGGAAAGAAAAAAAGAACAACCTCTATATCAACAGACGGAGGCTATCGATTGGTGGCACAGATCAACAGGAAACGTACTGCCACAGAAAAATAGCACGTTGTCGCTGGAAAAGACAAAGGACCTTTGCAAAGCTCTAATGCAATTTTCTTTTTTTAAAAATTATACAACTGACAACATCAACAGAAAAATAAAGAAAATAACAAATAATAATTGGGCACCTTCTAAGATTAGGCTAAGATTAGGTGCTGAGGTAGACGAAAACTATAACAATTCAAATCATAATAAAAACACTATTTTCTTAATACAGAGCGACTTGACTGGCACTTGTGCTGTCACAACAATGGAGGAGAAAAGTAGCACAGACAGAAAAGCTTCGTTACGTTGGTCCGACAGGGCGATTGGTCCTCAGTGCTAATATAAAAAATACACGTCTTGGTGCTTTGTTACTCAAACAGGTTTAGTCTACATGCATCGCAACACTGCATGAAATGGCTACTTTGTTCTAGAAACACCAAAACACAGAGTGCCAGCTCCAGGGATGCCACGACTCCTACAAAACAAAACAAACAAAAAAACAAAAACAAAAAACAAACAAAAAACAACAACAAAAAACAAACAAACAAAAAACTAAAAACAAAAAACCTAAAAACAAAAACCTTAAAAAAAAAATAAAAACAAAAAATGACCTAAAAAAAAAAAAAAAAAAAAAAAAAAANAAATCCTAAACATCATGTCCAACTAAAAGGACTTTCAGCCGGAAAAAAAAGAAGCAAAGCAGCGGGGGACGCACGTGCATGCACGCGCGTGCACACACACACACACACACACACACACACACACACACACACACACACATGCATGCATACATTAATGCACACATGCACATACAATCAAACATGCACGCACACACACGCATGCGCAAACACACATGCACACACACACACACACACACACATGCATGCACAAATACACATGGATGCACACGTGCACAGACACACACACATGCACGCATACACACAAACACGCACACGCACAAACATGCACACACACACACAAACACACAGTGCCGACCTTCCCAAACGGAGGTTTTCTCTTTTTGCTTTGTAGCTTGAATAGAAAGTTTTCATCAGCAAACCTGCTGCTGCTAAAAAAATCTAACTGAACAGAGACGCATCATCAATCATCAGATCTGCCAAAACCTTTGCAGGTTTCACCACAAAAATCTGGTCACTCCGTTTTCCCAGTCTGCACCAATCACAGAGGAGGGACAAAACAGGAAGTGAACTGTTTAGGGTTAAAAAAAAAAAAATCTGGTCATTTCTAGCATCATGACATCCCTGGTGCGCTGGAGACACCATTTTTATTTTCTTCTGAAAATACAAAACTAAGCAGATATAGATGGACATTTTTGTCGAACAATTTCCATTTTTAGGCACAAAGATAGTACAGAAACATCAGAGAACACTGAGGGAAGAACTATATCAGCCAAACGGAGAGAGATTTCCAACAGAAAAAAGTGGCATAGAACATCATTTTATTTTGTATCTGATCTGATTAGTGCATTTTTCCACTAATACACGCACACACGCACACACACGTTTTTACGCACACACGGACAAAGTAGAAAACATTCAGAGGAGGATGAGGGGAGGTGTGAGTGCAGTGGTGAGACGTGAGTGGGTTTATTAGGTGGTGATTTACATGAGGGAGAAAACGCCCTCAGTCACAGTGTTTCAGAATTAAATGGCTGACACGGCGGGACGCGCCATCCCTTCTGTTTTCAAGTACAAAAACAAAAACATACTGACAGTCAAGTTTGATTGAGACATTGCGAATGACAAAATCTAATTGGTCGGTTTGGCCTCTCCCCCTGCCGTCCCACATTTTACATATATATATATATATTTTTACTCACTTACACACACGCTCGTAAAACTTGTGGCGGGTCGATTTAGTCCTTCACCTACAATGCAATTGACATCCAGAAAGCAACACTTATCATTACAATATGATCACACACGTTTTGTCCAACAATATCAAAGAGGAGCAAGGCAAAAATGATTCACACCCAGAGAAACAAATCGGTAAAAAAAGAAATACAAATATCTGTGCCCTGCTGTAACCCTCCACAAATGGAAAAAGGACTGACACTGAATACAAAAATATCACAATTTTTATATATCAAATTGCCTCTGTTGGCTCTTGTTCAGGAATATACTCGTTTCTCATCAGCCGAGAGAATCTCCGGTTTTTTCCTTTTCTTTTTTGTTTTTTTTTTCTGNCTCGTTTCTCATCAGCCGAGAGAATCTCCGGTTTTTTCCTTTTCTTTTTTGTTTTTTTTTTCTGATTACCACTTGCAGCTCCAACTGTCCGACGCAATCTGCATCACTGCAAATATGACCTGTCCCAGCTTCTTTTCACATTACAAAACTACTATTCTATTCACACGTGTTCAAGTTTCAATTCTTCTTTTCAAACCCTCTTAAAAGTACTTCCTCTTCTCTGTGCGTCCCTCTTCCTCATCGCTTTAAGGCTTCAGAAAGACTTTTTTCCTGCTCTTCTACGGTCGNGGGGGGGGCGCAGGGGGAGACGATAAGAGACTTGCAATCACATCCTATCAACATCTACCGCTGATATCTCTTCCCCTTTTATATAAATTTTGCTTTAAAACACAATCATAAATCAACATCTGCAAAAAAGCATGAGATGAAGTAGCAATGATGAAATAACGCAAAACACAAACACACAACAAAAATGTGCTTTTGCCAAAACAACAAAGAAAACAACTGAGAGGTAGCTTTAGAACAAATGACCAAACCTTCCGGCTCTTTAACAAGCGGGGTTAATAATACCAAGTTTGGTGACAAGTAATGCACAAAGAAACACACAAAACACAACGCTAATCTCTTCACCTGGCACTTAATGCTCTGCGTACACGTCGCTTTATCACGTTGTGCACGTACACTCATTAACAAAAAGTGTACAAAGGAACCAAAGGGAAACTTAAAATACACAAGCAACATGAGGTCACGAAAACGAGGTAATTCAAGTACAATGTGTTGAGATCAAACTCAAGGCAATAACGACAGGAGACGAGAGACGAAGCGCAGCGACAAAACCACAGAGGCGGAGCGGATTCCTCGGCTGCTGAGCCGTCCAATCAGTGATCTCCCCCCTTTTCGCCATGTTCATAATGCCTTAGAGGAAACGTAACACCTGTCGCTCATCTACGGCCAGGTTCACGCTTGATGTTAACGCCGCATACACGCGTTCTCTGCGCGAGTTGTGTTGCTCACATACGCACTTGCGTACTTTGCGTCAAAGTAGAGCGTTCAATTTGAGCGTTGTCAGGTCAGCATTTCATACCTTTGTTACCAAGGTGAAAGACGAACTGTGCAGCGGCAGCGGCTGTTAAATGACCGTCGCTGCACTACAGACGTGATGAAAGTTGACATTACTCCCACAGTTTTTGTAGGTACAGCATTTCAAATGAACAGAATAGGCGTGGCAGCCATGTTACATACGTGTATGCTGAGTTCACATCAGGTATGAAATTGACTAAAAACACATCACAATGAGAAGCAGAGCGGCGTTCTCCTTGTATCAACACACCTTAGAGTGTATTATCATGCTAACACCACGGCCATTTGGCAAAGAAAAGATGGTGTTTGCTCACTGCCGAGAGTTAAAGGACCATACCACCCTTTTTGCATGTCTGAGCCTAATATATTCAGTTTTCATACATGTTATGTTACTGACAATCATTTCTCAAAGGAAATAACTGTATTTCAGTTTCCCTGATATTTTGCAAAATCTCTTAATCTTTCAAAATCAAATATTCAAGTGATACACCCACCTTAAAAATCCATGTTTCTCCTGCTAATAGTTACACAGCCTTATGAAGTCACGGTCCTTTAAATTTTTCCATAAACGCAGGTCTTCTTTTGGGACTATATTCCCCGGTGGAGGCATACATTCACTCCACGCTTTTTATTGAGCTTAAACGCTAAAATTACATAACTTCTAAAAAAAACCTGAATACACGTCTTGTTGGTGATGATGGATTACCTATCCCAAGAACGTTTCAAGTATCAACAAGTTGATTTTAATAGCAGAATGAACTAAAACCAATGGAGGTCTGGAAGGTAGGAAAAACATTTTTAATTCACCATTAAAGTAGTATGCTTTGGGAAATGATTGTCAGTAACGTTACATGTATGAAAATTGAATATATTAGACTCAAACATGAAAAATGGATGGTATGGTCCTTTAACCGCTAAGATATGGCAGTTAAACCATTCACTAGAGCTTTTTATCTGCTAGCTAATCAGAAACAGTTATGTTTTGTGACCATGGTGACATATGTCAGTAACTCTGCATTTTTAGAGATGTCACAAAGTCTGAAATTCCCACTACCGACTCAGAAACTGTCCCACACTGGAATTTATTACTGAGTTTTTGGGCCAAAATGTGAGATGCAGTTATCTGAGTCATGCTGACATGAACATGACACATTACTGTTAGCATGTTAGCATCAGCAAAGGGTTGATTTTGAAGATGACCCAGTGTGTAAATGCTGTTCAGCACGATTTGCACCAAAGTCACCAGAGTGCAAACCCCACCCCACCACAGTCAAAGAGCCTCTATCAGAGTGTGAACTACACATGGACAGAAAGTGCTATAAAGAAATTGGAGATTTGGCTCCATTCAGTAAAAACACCTGGTCAACTGCTTAGACAAATTTTACATGTAAAACTGTGCTCACAATTGCTAATTTTTCTATGCTAACTAGCTAGCTAATGTAATTGCTGTTGCATGGGGAACATTTTCACATGGGCAGAGAAAACGTGGTAAGTGCCTATGCGTCCTTCCTGAATTTCCAAACTGGAATACTAGGAAAGTTTATTGATGAGGAAAGTACTGAGTCAGCACAAAACAACTTTAAGTACCGACTCAGTCTGCAGCGTTTCAGAATAACGCAGATTCACTGCAGGATCTGAGTGCAAAATCCAAGTGTTCAACGTCTGCTCTGAGGCTACTTTCAGGTGATCAGCGGTATTTGTGCCACAGAAAACTCTTGGCTCTCCTGCACCTTGTTCTGCACATGGAACACGGAACATGGAAGTAGCGGGTTCTGAGCTTCTCCTCTATTGTCACGTCACTTCTGCGACATTCAGCTGTGCTCTCAACGGCTGCACGCTGTAAAGGTCAGCGGCAGACGGGTCAAAGTCGAATACGGTTGAACTTTGAGTGCAACGGCAGAAGGAAGGATGTGGGCGATGTTTGTTGTTTAAAGGACCATACCACCCATTTTGAATGTTTGAGCCTAATATATTCAATTTTCATACATGTTACGTTACTGACAATCATTTCCCAAAGGATAAAACTGTATTTCAGCTTTCCTGATATTTTGCTAAATCTCTTAATCTTTCAAAATCAAATATTCAAGTGATACACCCACCTTAAAAATCCATGTTTCTCCTGCTAATAGTTACACAGCCTTATGAAGTCACGGTCCTTTAAATTTTTCCATAAACGCAGGTCTTCTTTTGGGACTATATTCCCCGGTGGAGGCATACATTCACTCCACGCTTTTTATTGAGCTTAAACACTAAAATTACATAACTTCTAAAAAAACCTGAATACACGTCTTGTTGGTGATGATGGATTACCTATCCCAAGAACGTTTACAGTATCAACAAGTTGATTTTAATAGCAGAATGAACTGAAACCAATGGAGGTCTGGAAGGTAGGAAAAACATTTTTAATTCACCGTTCCAGTAGTATGCTTTGGGAAATGATTGTCTTGTAACGTTACGTGTATGAAAATTGGATATATTAGGCTCAAACATGCAAAATGGGTGGTATGGTCCTTTAAGGTAGCGTTGCTGCGAGGTTAGGAGTCATCGCTCAGCTTCCAATACAATAAGAGAATCCCCGGCTCGGCACAGCGCTCGCCGCTTATCATCAGCCTCAACCAGTTTGTAACTCCTGAGAATATGGCTAATATGCCTCAAAAAGACACGCTGAAATCTGCCGTTGGGGTGGCATTTATTTCAGAATCCTGTCTACCACAGTCTAGCAGGACGACGCTTCGCTTCTTTGTCAAATCTATTTCTTTTTACTTGCACAGAACACAAAGTGAGCGCCTGCTGTCTGTAACTTTGCGAGATAGTGATAGTTGGGAATTTCAGAGTTTTGACTTTGAACAGAAAGCAGCTTCCAGCCTTTCACATTCTAAATGCCATGTAGCAGCACACAGTCTGCTATAACATCCACCAAACCACAAGTATGAAGAAGTGCAGCTAAGGCATTACAAACATTTTATCACTGACTGTTAGAGCCAGAGGACGCAGCAAAAGCAGCCTTTCCGTGCTGTTTCCAATCTCTGTGGTGAATGAACAGATCAGGAGAGCTATTGTGGTACAAGTGTTACGGTTTACATGTCAGTTTGTGTAGTTTAGTGTGTGATAGTGGATAATAATCAGGTTAAATGTACATTGATAATACCAGTCCAGTTATGTATTGCTGAGAGAAGATGGATAGGCTGCGTTAATGTGGCATAATGTAATATAGCAGGCTATGGTTTATGAGATAACAGAGTGGCTGTATTTTTCAGCAAGCTCTGGAAAATATATATCTGCCGACATCAAACAGAGACTGTTATCGTAATATGTTTTACTTGTGCAATCAAGCCATGATAAACTAAGATGCAGAGCTAAAAAATAACATGAAAAAGTGACGTAAGTTAGCCTTTGGCTCTGCAGGGAGCCGCGGGTCGCCGTCGGTAACTCGACCTTTTCCAGCCCTTTTCTGTCAAAGATGCAGAACCAGGGAAGACTGATGAGAAAACTGGAGATTTCCAACGAGAAGCAGCAATCGCATCTTTCCCCTCACAACCCAGACGCGCCTGACTTCAGGAGGTTTCGACCTCATCCATCCAGTTCAACTATATTGTCTACTGCATATACCATGTCTGATCAGTCTGCTGCTGATTCTCAGGGGCTATATCACCAGCAGGATGGGATCTGAAGTTCTGGAATCATGAAGGGTGTCTGTGTAGGCGTGAACCTACTGCTCAGCAGTGTGGAAGGTAAAGAAACATGTTTCCCTTTTGGGATGGAAAATACGAAGGACAGGTTCCTCATGAAAATAAAAGAATCTGAACTTTGAAAACTGACTGAGTCTGTTTTCAAAGTCCTTCAAGATAACTCTGAGAAGGACTGTGGCCGTAATGAGAATGATGTTGACCGCTGATAGCCGTCTCCATGTATGATTGGGCAGCGTGAACCTAAAGAAAGCACAATGACAGAAGTTTAGACAGAAGTTGGGCAGAATGAGGTTTAGGGTTCCTGCTCAGATAGCCCTTGAGAATCTGGTGGCAGCATGCTAAAGTCACTTCTTTGCAGCTTTAAGGCGCTGCACGAAATGACCTGAAGCAACACCACAGTTAAAGATGTAGTGAATGACCCGGTGAATCCGAAAAGTGGTGGAGATTCTCTCTCTCCGTGTCCAAGTCTTCCTCTTCTTAGCACTTTTGTCGCACCACTCCACTTCACTCCAGCTGTCATTGCCACCTTTGCATGAAAAGAAAAAGAAAAAAAAAAAACTCTCTCGCTTTTGAGTCTCGATCGCTGACATTCCTCACCTGTTTGACTTCTCCTGCCATCTTGTATCATCCCACTCCGACCCCCACCCCCACCCCCACCTCACCTTCTCATGACTCCTACCTTGTTGATTACATTGGCCCTACCCTTCAAACCCATTCACTTCCCACACTATACCCCAGCCCTCTTTTCACTCTCTTGCTCTCAGACGTAGCAGAGGTACAGGTAGGTCTTCTCTATGCGCCAGTCTGGGGGGANCTCTCTTGCTCTCAGACGTAGCAGAGGTACAGGTAGGTCTTCTCTATGCGCCAGTCTGGGGGGATGTCTTCAGGCTTGTGGCCTTTCATGTGCTTCTGCATGGCTGACAGGCTGGGGCAGTACTCCAGGCAGATGGTGCATTGGTAGGGTGAGGCGCCATTGTGGGTGCGCAGGTGCTTGATCATGGCCGAGTAGTCCCTGGATCGCTGGTGGCACAGCTTGCACTCAAATGGCTTCTCACCTAAAGGTGTGGGGGAGGGGGGTGGAGAAAACAGCTGCATTAGTCAGTCAGTCAGCTACAGTTTTAGACTATGTGCACAATTATTTCTGACCTTATCATTACTTCTATACACGTTTTCCAACTCCAAACCATATCAACTTGAATGCTTATTGGATTAAATAATTTACAGGTGATATGTATTTGCGTAGTAAGGGAGGGGGTGTGGCCTAAAGTCAGCGTTTCCATACATAGGCTTTACTTAGGCGGCCTGCCCAGGTAAATGAAGACCTGCCCAGATATCGCGGGATGATCCAGCCTTTAAAAAAAATACAAATGGACACTGCTGTCACACACACTGACACACACACACACACACACACACACACACACACACACACACACACACACACACACANTATATTTCTATTTTTCTATATGTATATTTCTATTTGAGAAAACAGAATATGAGGGTCGTGTCCGGAGCCAGGGGTGGGGGAGGGGCACAATTAAATTTTCAACCTGTGGGAAACACTGAAAGTGATTAACTAATTAATTCCAAAGAGCTTCTTGTGATGTCAGACTTTCTGGTTATCTCCAGATTTACATGGAAAACATCCAAGATTTTCTATGTGGGTCTCAGACTTTTGGACCCCACTCTATATATGCAAAAGCTGAGCTTGTACCTCTTTTCTCTCTTATGTCTTAATGTCTCATAAGCTTTATGTCTTATCTCTTATCTACTGTAACTTTTCAATGCCAAAAATGACACCCAGATGATGAGCTGAGCTTATGAGGAGCGCGGCAAATATTTTATGAGCTTTATGAGTTGCCTCTCCTGGAATACTAATCAACTCTAAATGGAAGGTAAGGTTGAAATGTCTTGAGCCATCAAATTAAATGATTTACCATCATTGCCGCATCAGCTCTCAAAGACGAGCTCTTCCTTACCAAATGCTGTCAAATTAATGGTAAAAGCTGCATATTTCAAAAGATTTTGAGGTACAAATCCAGCCACTTCATTGGCTTAAGTCGCTATGTGAGGTCATCAGGAAAGAATAATGCCCCTTCACCCCTAAAGGAGCAAACATACAGTAGGTATGTAGGTCTCTCTCTGCATGGAATTCTAGTCTGATAATTACTGAAAAGTCTGTATTTTAGTGACACCAATCACTTCACACACTTTACTCAGTGCTTTTCCTGCTCCTCTCGGTTGATCGGGGCACAGGTGGGATTTTATTCTCCAGTTTGAGAAAGCGAGAAAGGTATAAAACATAAACGTCAAAGAAACTCCAGCATTCAAACAAAATGGTGTTTTAATTCTGCCAGTGGTTAAAGGGATACAAATCCTTTGGTGTGGTGTGTGTGTGTGTTTTTGTGTGTGTGTACATGTGTGGAGGCACAGCACAGCAGATGAGGCTTAATGAATAAGCTGAGCACCACGAGAAAATGTGTGAGATCAGAAGAAAACTCAGCATTTAAAAACGGACGGATCAGGGTCAGTAGCGCTGGCCTAGCTGTTAGCGTTAGCCTCCGGATAGGCTACAGACAGTTTATTAACAACAAAATAAGACAAGGCGTCAGCCATACATGATCTGGTCGATGCAGAGCATAAGAATATGTTCTACACATAGAAAGATATCAATACTGCAGCCACTTCCACACACACACACACACACACACACCTCTGACTCGCTCTGTTACCAGAAGACGAGAGAGAGAGAGAAGACATATAGTCGCGATAACTCTGCGCTACCAGCGTCCAACTGTGGCACTACAACACAGAAGAGCGTACCACTGTTACAAGTACTTTTATCTGTCAAAGTTACTGATCACTAGCACGTGATGCAATACAGTTTAAAACATGACCAGATTTCACATGATGAAATTTACCACCAGAATGAAACGTCTTCATTTCAGTGTGATGGTGTGTTTTGTGAATCACTTCCTGTCAGGTAAATAAGGAAATACTGTAGTAATGCAACTTTCAAGGCAAACGCTAAAAGATGCTGCTGACAGATGTCTATGAATGAGGGAACACGGCTGCATGATGATATTTGCCCATACAGACTCGGCAAATCATGCTGAAAGCTTTATGAATCTGGTCCATCATGTTTAGGTTAAAGGACTTTTGATCTTGGCTCTAAGGTTAGTTAAGTTTAGCTTTTGGTTTTTTAATAATAAGAGCTCATAACAATCGGGGTGATCGTCCCATCAGATCAGACTCTTCGGTTTGATGTTGAAATATTTATTGTCTGGTGGAAAAACTTCACGTGACTGATAAACGTGAGTCTCACAGATGCACATTTGTAAAGTGCATAAACACTGGCATCAGAAAATTTAGACTTAGCTCTCTAGATTATACTCTTAAAGAATATGTTATGTATAAAATGTCATGCATCCCTTTTAAATGTTATAATAAATGTTATATAGATTTGTTTTATTGGCTACAGCTAATGAACAAATCTATATAACATTTATTAGAATATAGCTCCTGTCATTAAGAACTCCTGAAGGCGTCATAAATCAAGCTGCTACGTTCAGGAAGCACGTTTCCATTCAGCAGCAGCGGCAGCCGTCCTAAATGTGCTAATGGTTGGAGTGATGGCAGCGAATAATCCGCCGGCGCTCCACCCGACAGACGCAAATTAGACATGTAAATGCTGACCTTTACCAATGGCATTTGAAAGCAGCTGTCGGAAGTGATCGGGGCCCGGCGCGCTCCGGCAGCTTTCAGGCTGGATACTCACACGTGGCTTCATGTCCGTCCGATCTCTAGGAGCCTCGTCAACCTTGACCTCCGTGAGGTCGTGTTACAGCTGCTATTTAGCCAATAAGCACATAAATACAGTGCTGCTGTTTGTCTTTTGGCACTCAGCAGCGCAGACGCTTGCAGGGCCTGGTGTTAATATTGATAACCACACTGGAAATAGGGTCGCCTCAAATAACCGGCTAATAATGAATTGCAAATGGGACCCAGGTATTGATCTGCCATTGGCATTTAGGCTGTGTGGAGAGGAGGGGGGGGGGNGGAGGGGGGGGGAGGGCTGAGGTTGCCAATGTCGATGATTCATCAAGCGGCTCTCTTTTGTGTGACGTGGCCTTTGACTGTGAGCTTGTCACTTGCTCTTGTTATCTGCTGTTGCTCTCCGACTTAACGCAAAGCCCCCCTCCCCCACACAAAGGGGAAAAGGGTGGATGGGGGGGGGGCAATTATTGGGCAGGCTGCCTTGATAGTGTGACTTAACAGCTGGCTTATTGAATGGGAGATGGGAGGCTGCCGTTGTGAGTGTGTGTTGGAGAGGCAGAAGAAGCGGCGTTGGCTGTGTGCCATCCTGCTGAGCGCTCGTGGTGTCCTCGCTCACAGTCTGTTACCAGCCCGCCACGCCGCCTCTCCAGGGCACCCGGCTTATCACTGTGTCAACATCTTTATGGGGCTGTAAATATACTGGGATCAATACTCAGCCTTCTGAGACATTCATCTACAGTATCACAGCAACCAAACATTCATCCAGCTGCTGGCTTATAGCTGAGACTCCTACAACATGGCCTTCACAATGCTCCATATGTTGCATCATTACGTGTCAACAATATACGACGCTGTGCCACATACCATTCTGTTCAATGCAATACCAGTATCTTTTTTTTTTTTTATATGATATTTTTCATATCACGGTATTAACAAGCTTGTGGCATGACGACATTTTTTTTTTTTTTTTTT
>VXCM01007077.1:0-23445 GCA_014773175.1 Lucifuga dentata
AAGGGAGAAGCACCTGTAATTTCATTATATGTTACGTATAATGACAATAAAGCTATTCTATTCTGTCCTTCCCTCATTATCACCACTGAGCTGCCCTCGAGCAAGGCAGCTAATCCCTAACTGCTCCAGTGGAGCTGCTCAGTGGCAGCAGAGAGTGTGTGTTTGTACTGGGAAGCTTCCTGGTGTGTGTGTGTGTGTGTGTGTGTGTGTGAGCAGGGCGTTCCTGAAAAANACTGGGAAGCTTCCTGGTGTGTGTGTGTGTGTGTGTGTGTGTGTGAGCAGGGCGTTCCTGAAAAAGAGCGTTCAATGCCCAGTGAACTAACCCTGGATAAATAAAGGTGAAAAAACCCAAAACATATAAATATAAAACAACACAAATATAAGAAACAGAATAAAACACATCATAGAAAAAAGACGAAGAGAGCATAAACACTCATAAAACATAACAAATAATGAAGAGCGCAAAATAATACTAGATAATTAATATTTCACCATCAAAACTCCTGCATTCAGTAATATACGCATCATTTCCTGTCGAGCTCTTCTGAAGATTATTTAAAGCGTTTTGTGGTCAGTACGTCCTGTTATTTCACTCGACAGTGTGAACATCCATGTTAATCAGCTGCATGTATACATGTATGTTTTCTGCTGCATATCTGTCCTGTGCACTGACATGCTTGTGTGCTTATGTGTGTGTGTGCATGTGACATGAGTGTCTCACCGCCAGGTTGGCCAGTGACATGAAGCCCATGAGGTTGTTCCACACGCGGCTGATGTCCTTCAGCAGCTGCTGCAGCTTCTTGCAGCACACAGCTGTTGCTTTGATGCCCAGCTCGACACGCCTGGTAACGCGATACACTTCCACCACACCTGATGACGAAAACACACCCAGAACACAAAGTGCTGTTCCCCTTCTGTCTGTCTGTGGGCATTCGGTCTGTAGGCGTTCTGTCTGTGGGCATTCTGTGTCTGTGTTCTGTCTGTGGGCGGTGTTCTGTCTGTGGGCATTCTGTGTCTGTGCTCTGTCTGTGGGCATTCTGTGTCTGTGTTCTGTCTGTGAGCGTTCTGTGTCTGTGTTCTGTCTGTGTGTGTTCTGTCTGTGGGCATTCTGTATCTGTGCTCTGTCTGTGGGCATTCTGTGTCTGTGTTCTGTCTGTGGGTGTTCTGTGTCTTTGTTCTGTCTGTAGGCATTCTGTCTGTGGGTGTTCTGTTTGTGGGCGTTCTGTCTGTGGGCGTTCTGTCTGTGGGTGATAGGTCTGTGGGTGTTCTGTCTGTGGGCGTCCTGTCTGTGGGTGTTCTGTCAGTGGGCGTTCTGTGTCTGTGTTCTGTCTGTGGGCGTCCTGTCTGTGGGTGTTCTTTCTGTGGGCGTTCTGTCTGCGGGCATTCTGTCTGTGGGCATTCTGTCTATGGGCGTTCTGTGTCTGCGTTCTATCTGTGGGCTTTCTGTCTGTGGGTGTTTTGTGTCTGTGTTCTGTCTGTGGGCATTCTATCTGTGGGCGTTCTGTCTGTGGGTGTTCTGTCTGTGGGCGTCCTGTCTGTGGGTGTTCTGTCTGTGGGCGTTCTGTGTCTGTGTTCTGTCTGTGGGCGTTCTGTCTGTGGGTGTTCTATCTGTGGGCATTCTGTCTGTGGGCATTCTGTCTGTGGGCGTTCTGTGTCTGTGTTCTGTCTGTGGGTGTTCTGTCTGTGGGCGTTCTGTCTATGGGCGTTCTGTGTCTGCGTTCTGTCTGTGGGCATTCTGTCTGTGGGTGTTCTGTGTCTGTGTTCTGTCTGTGGGCATTCTATCTGTGGGCGTTCTGTCTGTGGGCGTTTTGACTGCGGGCGTTCCGTCTGTGGGCGTTCTGTGTCTGCGTTCTCTCTGTGGGTGTTCTGTGTCTGTGTTCTGTCTGTGGGCGTTCTGTCTGTGGGCATTCTGTGTCTGTGTTCTGTCTGTGGGTGTTCTGTCTGTGGGCTTTCTGTCTGTGGGCTTTCTGTCTGTGGGTATTCTGTCTGTAGGCATTCTGTCTGTGGGTGTTCTGTGTCTGTGTTCTGTTTATGGGCGTTCTGTGTCTGTGTTCTCTCTGTGGGCGTTCCATCTGTGGGCGTTCTGTCTGTGGGCGTTCCATCTGTGGGTGTTCTGTCTGTGGGTGTTCTGTCTCTGTGTTCTGTCTGTGGGCGTTCTGTCTGTGGGTGTTCTCAGATTGTTTACTGTGACATTTGCCACTCACAGCTCGATAAAAGCAGCAACAACAGTTCAGGACCTCGCCAGGCCAAGCAGAGATGAAGCTCAGATATAAGCTAAAAATCAACAACTAGCATCAAACTGATTTTATTTCATCCTCTCATGCTCCTTCAGAGGAACATGCAGGATTCTTGGAGAATAACGTTCTAATCAGGCTTCACCTCATGCAGCCATCATCTCACATCACTGTTATATTATATTATTATTATATTATATACTATTATATGCTTAAACTGACCAGTATGACATAACCAAAAAGGCATGTATTGGCCCTTTAAGTTAATGTGTATGCATGCATGCACATGTGAAGAACGTGAGGTGTGGCTGCTCACCCAGCAGGTACTCCATGCCCTGAGCAGACTGGATGACCTCAGTGCAGACAGAAGAGCTGCTGATGCTATTCAGGGTGTTGTTTGCTTTGGTGATGACCTTCATGCCAAAAGACAAAAGCCAGACTAATGTTATAACCTGTTTTAGTAAATAAAATCCATAATAATAATAACTGCATTTGAATTGTGGTTTTTAATCTTAATAATCATGACACTCTTAATCTCTATTTAAACAGGCTTGGCAATCCTTTTAACATAACTGGTATTACTGAAACATGACAGTCGGAGGCAAAGCCCTATACAATATCTTAAACTTTAATCACATCTATAGATGCAGAAAGGATCAACTGGGTGATGGTCTATCAATATTTCTTAAATCAAACCTAAAGTATATAGTAAGACATGATCTAGAAGCTTATTTAGTACCTTCTGTTGTTGAAATAAGTAATACCATTATTGGATTGTACGGTATATATAGACCGCACAGTTTTAATGTGACAGAATTTACTGCTGATCTTTCACATATTCTTGAGCTTGTAGCTAAAGTTAGCCTGCATTACTATTACGCTTATAAACATGCAAGAAAAAAATAAAGACATGTGCAATAAACAAGAAATTTCCTTTGTAAAGCTGGATAGCCTAAGTCTGGCAATATTAGACAGTCTGAATCTGAGGAAAAAGTGCAGCGCCCATTCCTGCAGCCTACCCGACTCCCGCAGAGCTTGTGCTGTTGCGACCAGAGTGTATCCTGCTGTGCGTGGACTACTTTTTACCGGCACGCTTGAATCCAAGAACCACTCAACCAAACCACTTCACACGTGACACTGCACGTCTTTGGGTCCTGAGCAATAAACCTGCTGAATATCAGCTTCATACATGACGGGTTCTACAGACGTTGGTGCCACAGACAGAGATTTCTGTAATTATAGACAGATGAGTTCTGTAATGCCTCTAGTAAGTTGTCCAAGGTTTTATTTGCTGATGATACAACTGTGTTTTACTCACATAAAGATCCAAATGTTATAGCTAAGAGATTAAATGAAGAATTTATTACGATAAGTGACGGGCTCGGTTATAACAAATTATCTTTTAATTTCAGAAAAACATGTTTGCTTTGGTAATACATCTGGGAAGTATGATCCTTCCTTAAATATTGAAATTAACAACTCTATCATTACTAAAGCCCTGTCCATAAAATTTTTAGATGTACATCTTGATGAATCTTTATCCTGGAAAAAGCAAATAAGCTCAGTTTTATCTAAAATGGCTAAAAGTGTNATCTTGATGAATCTTTATCCTGGAAAAAGCAAATAAGCTCAGTTTTATCTAAAATGGCTAAAAGTGTTGGAATTCTGGGAAGAATTCGACCTTGTTAAACACCGAGGTCGCCACTCTTCTATACTATGCTTTTATCTATCCACACATTTATTACTGCAGTATGGTCTGGACGAGTACTTATTCTACAAAACTGGGCTCCATATTTCGTCTTCAAAAATGAGTGATGCGTATCATAAACAGTGTAAATAGAAATCATCCGTCTCAGATTCTGTTTCATCAGTTCATCCTCTCTGTTTACCAGGTTCATCACCTTCAGATCTGTTTACTTGTTTATGGGTCACTAAATAGAATCCTTCATCCATCTTTTCAAGAACTCTATTCCTTTAATTATCAATTTCATAATTATTCTACTCGTACTCATTGTAAACCTCAAGCTTCCTGCTTGTCAAACAGCTCAGTTACAATCTGGTTACATATAAAAAACATACAATATGGAACATCCTGCCCTCTAATTTCATTAATTTGGCTCCTTTTCAGTTCAAGAAAGCTGTGAAGGGATTATTTCTTACTCAACAATATTATCCTTATGGATTTTCACTCTAATTTCTTTCTTTTCATGTATATTGCCTTCTGAGTCTGATATTTTGCCAAAGTTTGTTTAAAAGACTTCAAATGTTCTTTTATTATTTTATTTCATTATTTATTTTTTAGTTTTTTATTGCTTTCTTTTTCATAGTGTTCTATAAATTAAACAGTTACATGCATGTCCTGGAGAATATGCCCTGTATAAGCCCCTTGAGGGTTTTTGCACTTTCTCCATCACATTTCCTTTTGCTTATGTAATTTTGTGTTTTTTCTTTGTGTATGTGTAAAAAAAAAAAAAAAAGTAAGCATAGCTTACATTCTTCATGGCATGCGTCACGCATACTTAACAAATTCGACCATGAAACAAGGCCAGATAGTGAATACAAACAGAAACAAACCTCCAGAGCACTTTCCAGACACCGCTGCCACTCGTAAGCATAGCGTTCGCTCTCCTGAAAACAACACGGCACAAAATTACCTCAGATGAACACAGGTAAAACTGGAACAGAAGCTCAGGTAAAACTCAGTAAATTTCTGTGCTGCACAGCCTTTAAGAGGCTCGAGAATTGAACTGAAATCACCAAACAGAGCATCTAGTGGCTAATGACAGTGCCAACATGTGGTGCAGTTAGCACGGCTGTTAGAGAGCAATTCCTCACCTCCACCTCCCCCGTCAGGTCCTTGTACTTGTCTCTTATAACAGGCAAGGCGGGTTTCTCACTCAGGGTGTTGGATCGGTCTCTGAAGGGCTCTGGAGCCGGAGACGGGGGTGAACACCCAATCTCCTTCTCATCTAAACTGTGACTGCGCTTATGGGAGCCTGAGGCAAAGACAAAAGAAGAGAGGGAAAGAAATAATGTTAAGGACCTACAAACACATATAACTGTTTTTTTTTTTTACGTATTAATTCAACAGCACATGGTAGTGACTCGTTTTGAGATATGCACNTTTTTTTTTTTTACGTATTAATTCAACAGCACATGGTAGTGACTCGTTTTGAGATATGCACCTGTTCATTTGCCATCATTATGCTTCCATTCGGTTGTGGCTAATTCCTCCCAGATAAGGACAACATAAGCAAATACTTAATTTGTGACAAACAATGATTTAGTAGAAAACAGGCAAAGCAATGCAGGTATGAAAAATTCATAGGGACTCTCAGACATAGACAAATCCTGGCAGGGAACCTCAACAAAAACAAGCACAAACACACTCAGCCTCGACTGCTTCAGTGGGGGTCGCTGCTAGTACACCCAGTACCCACTACCCAAGTCATACACCATGTTAACTGTACCCCCCACTCCACATATGCACCCTTTATGACCAGCTTTACCGTCCCAATGGGCAGACAGAAGTGCAGTAAAACCTTCTTATTCACAGAAACTAAATCAGCACAGGAAGATAAATCTGCGATGCAAATGAGCTTTTATGACAGTGGAGGAAACCCAATAAATAATCTGTGAAACATACTAGTGGCAAACAGCAGCGAAATGAGCAGCCTTTTAGTGGATATGGTTAATTTCTGCTCACGGATTTGCTGGCCTGTGCTAATCTAGCTCACAATCATCCATTGGAACGGAACACTGCCACCTAATGTCTGACAGCTGTACTGCAGATCTCCTGGCACCACTATGTGAAGTGGGCACAGATGCTCCAGTCTTGCTGTAAGAGATTGTGACAGCCTGTCAGACTGGTGCCCTGTCTTGTCTGTAATCCTAGATATCATGAGTGGGCGTGGACCGGTGACCATCAGCTGATCGTTGGCAGCTGGGCCCGCTGTGAACACAAGTCATAAAGTGACCACATTCCCTCATTCACAAAGACTCTCCATGCCGCGATGGTTTTAGTTTTTCTTGTGTTTGTGACTTTTGTAAATAGTTTGGTTTGGTATTAAATCATTAATTTTTAATTTTGATCAGTGCGTCTCTCTCCTGTCATTCGCCATGGCCTAGAGCTGGTTGTAACAGAGATAACAAGAGTTATGCTATGCCATATTAGCTTAGCTGCTACAATTTTTTATTGGAACTTTGATGTTTGATTGGATTTTTTAGATAGACTGGTTAGATATTTTAGATATTAATATCACGTTTAAGTAACTGAACATCAAAAATATCATGCTGGATGACTGCAACTCACCTTGAACAGACAAGTCAAAGGTTGCCAGCTCGTCCTTGATCATCTCCTCACTAGACTTCACTTTCACCTGAGAGCTGGCCTTGAGGAAGTCAGACTTGCCAAACTTGGGTTTGTCACCCTGGAAGGCCCCAAACTCATCAGACGCCAAGCCCTGGTTGCCCTCGGAGCCCGCCTCAGCAGTGACAGGAGGCGACTCAGACTTCTCAGAAACTGTACTTGCAAAGTCCCCAAAGTCGTCTTCATCATCAACGCCTCTGTGCTCAGCGGAGCCAAAGTCAGCAAAGGCTTCAAACTTGTCAGCAGGCATTGGGCTGTCCTCAGTGGGCAAAGAGGTGCTGAACTTTGTCACGGTGATGTTTTCGGTGTTACCAAAGGTTGGCTCCTTTTTGTGGATTGGGGCTACAGAGGGAAGAGTGGACCCTTCCAAGCCCTGTGGTTTTCTGGCCTCACTGGGAAGACATTCCTCCCTGTCTGACCAGTCATAGCTGGCCAGGCTGCTGAGGGCTGATGTCCCAAAGGGGTCAAATTTCATGTCGTCTCCCTCTGTAATGACAACACAAACATACCAGTGGTTCCTAGAAATGGCATGCTGATGATGTAAATGGTGAATTAATGAGACTTGAGCGGGGAGAGAAATTTCTTCCACCTTAAGTGCAGTGTCACTATGTCACTAATGTAACTCTACTGCTCAAGTACAACCTCAGGGATTCTGTGAAATTCACCTTTACTAGAATTTTATTTTTGTCAAAAGAAGTCGTAAGATTTAGAATTTTAAAGTTTCATTTCCTGAAATTGGTTTGTGATGAATTTCTATATTACGTTATGTCTTATACTAACTGATGAGGGTGCACAGCTTGTAGACATTTGTCATCATGCAAGCATTCAGGTCTTTCCACCATTATTTTGCACACAAAATAAGCTTTCTGAGCCCTGCTGAAGTTGCTGGACAGAATCCTCAGTTACAAAAAGCAATTTGTGAAATTGACAAGGATCTAGCACTGTAAGTCTTGTTTCATGGGTTCATTTTATGGCCTCTCAAGAAAGGAAAGGAGAAAACAAGACGGTACGCATTTCAGCAATACCAACAGTAATATTTATTACGACAACATGAGTAGAGAGAAAGAGAAAGGTCACAAAGTACTGTGAAAGAGGTCTATCGTTACAAGAGGTTTGTCAAACTAACACTTGTAAAATTAGATTTCAATCATTTAGAATATAAGGACATGCAGATTCAGGAAAGAAAGGAAGAAAACCAACAGAGAAAAAGTCAAACAAAGATAATCTGAGGATATAGAAGCAGAAACTAGAATCAGAAGGCACATTCACAGACTAAAATCAGTAATTCTAGGGAGATGACAAATTTTGTTAAAGCAACAGGTTTCTGGAAATGAATTAAATACAGACCATTTGAAAAGCCAGCTTGAAAAGGTAATTCAAAGAACAAGCTCAAGGCAGGAAGCAGTAACCCATTGAGTGCCAGAGGGTTCTTTGACTAGAAGAGGAACAGGAAGGTGATTGGGTCTGAGGAAGGAGCAGCAAGAACCCGACGTTCATAGTTTAAGAGGCCGTCATTATGCATTTACTCTATTACTACAGGCCAGACATCTGAGGCCACCTCCAGATTTGTTTTACAATTTATTGCACAGGAAATGACAATTAATAAAATAAAATAAAATAAATGCAAGTAATTAGTTTTCAAGAAGAAGAATTAGTCAGCAGAGCTCATTATGTGGCCCCTCTGGCTAGAGAAATGATTATAATGAAGGCATCAGTCTGTATTAGTGCAGCATCCATGATGTGTTTTAACTCCCTGCTGATGTGTTTTAACAGACTTGGTCCAAGTTAAAGGAATTATGAAGAAAGAGAATTACCATTCCATCCTTCAAAGACACGTGACTCCATCCGGTTTTCCAATTATTGGTCAGAATTTCATTCTTCAACAGGAAACGATCCAAAACATTCATCAAAATGATGCTAAAATTACATCCAATCAAAAGAGAAGCAAAAGGTTTTAGAATTCTGATTGGCCAGAGGGGGTTACTTTGACCAAACCAAAGTCTGAGCCTGAAATGACTTCAGAGCTTTGATGTGACCAATTCTTCTTCAGTTCTTCTAATTACTGACATTTATTTTATAGATTTTTGTCATTTCCTGTGCAATAAATTGTAGAACAAACAGTGTATTGATGATTTTTTTTTTTTAAATCTGGGGGTGGCCTCAGACTTCTGGCCTGTAGTGTATGAAATATGTTAAATCTTGTGTTCCATCACACAGCTTGGTGATGGTGTTTGGGCCTGCAGTCATTACACATTCTAAAAATAGAAAACCATCTAAACTGTAAACATATTAAGTCGTCTCGCTCGAGTGCTCAAAGGGTTACAGAAACAGAGAGGGCCATCCTTACACCTGACATCTGGGAAAAGACCTTGATTACATCCAATCACAGATGCAAAACAGATTTAAAGAGACAGTATCCTTTTTCTGTTGCTACAGTGGTTGTTTGTCAAAACAAGCTAATGTGCACAAATACCCCAAAGTAGCACATCAGTATTACTCCAGACAATACTGTTTACTTCTGAATGTTCACCTAAAGTCATGACCTAATGAACATTTTAATCTTAGACTACATTTAATTGACATAGCTGGCAAATCACAACAAGATCAAGGAGCCTGTCTAATCTCAAAATAAAAGCTCATATTCCTGTAATAAAAATACACTATTAAATCTGCATGTATATATTTTTTCTTTGATAAAAACAACTTGCAATACTGTTATGCATAAAATGTCATCCTATAATATATTCTTGTCAATTTCACAAATTGAAAAGGCAGGCACACTGCAGCAAAAACCAAGGCAGAAAGGGTAATATGAAACTCATTATGTTCTTAGAGAGCCAGACTGTAGATCCACACATGATAATTCATGCTGGAATATCACAGATAATAGGAAAAATACAATTAAAAATGTGGTCCTTTGGTGCTCCAGACTCAAAAGGAACCTCTCAAAAGAAATACTGTCTCTTTAAGTTTAGCCTAAATGTGTACAAGTCCAGAAATTGAGTGCAAAGCTTGGTGAAGTGCTTAAACTTCTTCAAGAACAGGTCAGTCCTACAGCTCTCCAAGAACAACAACACTGGATAATCAATGTAGAGAAGGAACGATGCAGCAGTGATTACAGTGCTGTAAAGTCTAATCCGGTCTTTATGCTACCAACAGCAGTTCGTCTGTTTTGCTGCAGCCATTTGACTATTTCAACACGTCATCTTACTGTTTCATTACAGAGGAGCCTGTGTGATTTGAACCAGAATTCAGGACTATAAAAAGGTATGGGGGCGTTTACATTTATGATATCCTCTGGTCAATGATAATGAAGTAATACAATTTACGTGCTGATTTGTTCAACTTACAAGTAACTGATATGTTGAAATAATTAATTTCAAATTAAATTAAATCAAATACTTAATTCTCAGAAACAAATGCACTTAACTGTTGAATGCATCTCACTGTTGTCAGGTGGAGGCTTTGATACCGTTTCAAGAACAGGAAGTAAAACACTCTTGTTGAACTTTGTCAACTCACAGACGATTGTGAAAATTGTTAAATGACTTTAAACTTGAAAAGTCACTAAAATCTGTGTTACAAGGTTTTTCACCTGACAATGACAACATGATATCTTGTGTTACACTGAAGAACGGTCTTGAATGATTGCTGTGGGACATCAAAGATGAGACGCTTAATGAATAAATGATGACTGTTGGAAGAGGTGGAGGAGAGGGAATGCTGGCATGAACGTTACCTGATTATTACAGAAATTGGGTTGATTTCCCTTAAATATATTAACAACAGGTAAATTTTGTTTAAGTAAACTTAAACTCCATTTTCATGGAAGTGAGGTAGGGGCCAAAAATCCTAAAGGCGAAGATGGAAGTCCAACATCTCATAATTAGTGAGCCATTTGATTCAAGTAATACTGCATGGCCACTATGAAATAATGCAGGAAAACAGGACAGCTAACAGACATGAAGATGCTAAATTAAGCATTCACATCCAGACGCCTCTGGCAAAAAAGAAAAAAAAAATGCACTGCATCAAGCTTTTAGTACTTAAAATTGCAGCTCCTTTTTCACACAATGATTTACTGTTGGTCAAACTCCAAATAGTTTGTTTCATATGTTGCATGCAAAACTTATATTTTTACTGCAACAATTCATTTGCAGCTAATCAAAATTATACTATCTGGTATGCATTAAAATGTGTGCAGACCAAATATGAACAGTTAAAAAGCTGAATGATGGCTTACAGATCAGACTTTTAGTAAACTGCAGTCTACTGTGTGAAACCTGTCATTAGAATAGACAAAGATTTTCTCCTTCAGAGGATATTGAACTTTTCTTTTGCAACAGTTCATCATGTCAACACACAGTCCGGCCTGTGGAGACTGAAGGGAAATGCAATGTCTGTCACTGCAGCACAGACACGACAAATGGAGAGTTTATCCAAGCCACTCAAGACAGAAGGTGAACCTCATCTATGAACTACAACTGCCATGGCGTCAGCACCAAACAGCAAACTACCCCTGAATAAATAAAGGTAAAAACTAAAAATAAAAAAAGTCATCTTTTCTAAATAAATAGATGCAAGCCAGGGCCTTTCTGTCTGTGATAACTAGCAATTACAATAATATATGCAAGGAGAGACTGAGTATTTAATATGGAAAGGAATGAAAGAAGGCAGGAAGGAATGATGAAAATTAAATAAATACATACATAATCAAATGAATACACTTAAATGATGAAATGTAGAATGTAAGATGTAATACTTCTAATCTGATATGTTAATTCTGTAGCATTGGATTTACTTTGAGTGTTTCAGCATATTTAATTTAGTTAGGACCTCATCACTTCCCTTCTGACCCCTTGTTTGGTGCTCATGGGCACTGAGGAGGAGAGGCTGCTGCTGGCCTTGAAATTAGAAATGTGTGTGTGACCGGACTGGGCTTCACCACAGCAAGCGCACTAGTTCCTCACCTGTAGCGGGGGGCTGGTGGGCAGAGAGACCTGGCAAATCCAGAGAGCTGTCCGACATCACGTGCTTCAGGTCTCCGCCGATGTCCGACAGCTTCATGTCCAACTGCACTGAGAGCGCGTCCTCAGAGTCGTCCTTTCCCACACTGCTCCCCCCGATGGAAGGGAGGTCTAAGGATTTCACCGAGGCAGAGTCCTCCTTGGCCTGTTTGAAAGCAGACACCTTGTCCAGAGTCTTTTCTGACGCCCCGAGCGCTGTGCAGAATTTTGAGGACTGAAAATCAGCAAAGTCGTCTGTGTCACTCTTGAGAGAAGAGAAGGAGCCGCCGCCACTCTCTTTAGTGTCGTCGTAGGCTAGGCCTCCCTCCAGGGAAAGCTGTTTGAATACATCGTACTTGTCCGAGCCCTGCTGAGGCTGCAGCTGAACGGAGGCGTCCCCGTTGGCTCCAGCGTTGCTCTCACCTTTGGGCACCTCACCTGAACTACCGAATGCCATGAAGTCAGCAAAGTCATCCTGAGGTGCTGCAGTTGCTCCAGCTGCTGAACCCTGAGTGGCATCAGAGGAGGAGCCAAACAGGGCAAAGTCACCAAAGTCGTGTGCCCCTCCCCCTGGGGGCTTGGCTCCACCTGGTAGGAGCACTAGAGAGGGGGGCACAGACGCTGATGGGACTGTGCTGGGTTTTGTCTCGGTAGCAGCAGGAGCAGATGGAGTGATAGAAGAGAAGAGGTCCAGGTCGGCCATGTTTAGAGGGTTTTTGGGCTGAGAAAGAGAGACTGCTGGCTGCTGCTGCAGAGGCTGAGAGTTTGGAAAAGCAGAAGGGAAAGTAGGCTGAAAGATCTTGGCTTGGTCTGAAGGGTCTAGTGGAGAGATGACACTGTCGGCGGTTTTAAAGTCTGTGAAGCCATCATCAGTGCTGACAGACCTGAAATCTGCAAATCCTTCCCCTGTAAACCAACAGAACAGTTTAAGACCTTTAAAAGCATTTATCATGACATACATAATGGGATATAGTTACGGGACAGAATAGCCTCAGCTGCCATAGTGAAGATTTTCATTTTACAATCCTACAAAAAAGCAAGTGGTGAATTAGTTATGCCTTTGTTGCACTTTGAGCATTCATGGTAAATTTCCAGTCTTCCGGTGAACTATGCTGATAACAACACACAACACTGCACAAAGAAAGCTGCATCATCTAAAGAGATGTACGTCCTCACTACCATGCAATGAGCAGGTCAACTGGGACAAAATATGATAAAGCATTTATGCAAAAAATCCCCATCTTAACTTTACAAAGAGTTTTAGTCTCTAAGTGAAATTTTCCACTACAAAAGAAATAGAGTGTCAATCTTAAAGTGGATTTCCACGTTCTCCTCCTGAAAAGCTTGCTCTGTTGTGACTGGCCAGCTGCAACATGGCAGATGTTGCAGCTGGCCAATCTGCTGCTGGTCGTACTTCATGGGTGTGTCTAACCGTGTTACATGTTGATATCAGTATGTTACAGAGGAAAAAGACTAATCAAAGTGTAATCATTATTTTAGATAAATGTGTCAGAATATGTGATAAGTTGGACTTAATGTTGCGTTGCTCAAGACAATAATTTAAGATTTTCTGGAAGACATCTCAAATTGTCAATTTCATCTTTTTAAGAGAGAAATATTGAGACCGATTTTTAAATTAAATTAGTATTTAAGATGGATATTTTTTGCAATGAGAAAACTCCTTATTTATTCAAAAAAACAAAACAAAACATGATGTTGGTATAAATCATACTAATACAAATGTAATATAAGCTTCAGTGGCTGTTAATCCTCTATTTTAATATACGTACTGACTAAAACAGAGAATCTGTTCATACTGCTGGTGTATGGTGGAAAAGAGGAAAACTAATGGGCTCATTAAGGAGATGGAGCCTAACAATGCCAAGGAAAGGTCACCGCAATGCATGACTTACTGGAGATGTAAAAGCTGTCCCCATCGGAAACTGCTCTAATGAAACAGGGGCAGGAAACAAACCGATATCAACACTGAACGCTTGCAAAACAAAATATACTATAAACATGACACAATAGTGATACTGTGCTGTAAATACTTGATTTCTGTATCCATGTTATAATATAATGCTTAATTTGAGAGAATGTAATGGCAACGTCACTCCCTTTCCTACAGATTAGTTCCTAAAAAAGGCTATGAGATTGCTGTTGAACATTTGTCCTCTAGTCAGCTGTTGCTTCCATCTCAGAGCCTAATATGTCCTCTTTGTCATTTGGTGAAGAGGCCAAGGGAATAAAGCTCAGGAACAGAGACAAAAAAAAAAAAAATNAAAAAAAAAAAAAATCTATAATTTATTTGATATGTAGGTGTGTATCTGAGTGAGTGTGTGTGTACGGATCATCCAAGGTTTAATGAGGGTTGAGTGTGTTTCTTACCAACTGGTTTCTTGTCAGTAGGGTACTCAAGCTGTCTGAATACACTGTATTTGTCCGTAATGTCTGCAGCTGAATAAATAGAGACATAAATGGATAAAGTATGAATGAAACATGTTTAACAGGCGACTATCGCATGGTAAAGTAATTAGTAATTGAGAAGATCTAAGACTGAACAGTGCACTAATTTGAAAAATGAAAAGCTGCCTTTCTTATGCAGCAGGCAACAATTATCGATTAATGTCTCAGAGTCTCAAACATTATTGCTCTATTCTTCTGCTATTACCATTTCATAACGAAATGTGTGGAAACCCATCAGAGCAATGAGGAGGAGACAGGAAGAGCAGGTGTCAGTTACTGACTAATGTGATAAATCAGTATGTTATATATGTTTATATATGTTTGTTTTTGAAAGAGAGGGTTGTATTATATTGTTTTGTATTACATTACTGTATTACACACATCATGAATGAGAGGTACAGCAGGTACCTGAGGCAGCAGATGTGGGCTCTGCAGGCTGACCCACAGACAGCTGCTTGAAGACGGCGTACTTATCAGAGGAGGAAGAGGAAGAGGAGGAGGAGCCAGACACTGGAGTCAGCATGGCAGGAGCACTGCAGGGACACAACAGCTTCAGTTAGCATAAGAGTGAAGTTTAATTCACTGTGTATGTTGTTTTTTCTTTTTGTTCCTTATACCTGCCCTGGAGAGGGGTCTAAAGGAAAATAAGTAAATAAATAATAAACTGCTTCAGATGAACCCACATAGAGTCCTCACTGTTGATGTGTAGCCAAACCACTGAGGTGATGCTAACATCGAAACAGCTGAGGATACTTTTAAGCTATTTTTTTTTTCCATATGTCTTCTAATTTTTAGCCTCTTCCCTTTGACATATTAAATAACTGTACAGTTTTTTATGACTGATGCAATATGGGCACAGGTAATTTGGTCTCTGTAGTTCTGTTAAGTTAATGTTTGGAAGACATGAAATGCTACCGATTGCTTTTCAGCAAAGTATTTTACCCTGTTTATCCCCAGAGCCTTTTCTCATCATTTAAAGGACCATACTGCTGATTTTACATGTTTGAGCCTAATAAATACAACCCACATACATGTTACATTACTGTCAATCATTTTTCAAAACGTACTACTGGAGAGGTAAATATTAGAATTGTTTTTCCTTCCAGACTGCCACTGGTTTCAGTTTATTCCATTAAGATTAAAAAAAAAAAAATCAACTCATAGAGACTTGTACATGCTGAGATAAATAATCCATCACAGCAAATATGTCTATTATTTTACTTTTTGTCAGATTTACTTAATTTGCCCAGTCTAGCATGGAGCTGCATGAAAGAAAATGCATTTCTTCAATATAGTCCCAGGAGAAGATGGCTTTTCCTGAGAAATTAAAATGATCATGCATAAGTGTTAGCAGGTGAAACATTGAATTTTAAGGTGTGCGTATCACCTGAACATTTAATTTTGAAACATTAGGGAATTTGGCAAAATAACACAAAAACTAAAATACAGGTTTGGGTTTATGTTTTGGAAAACAGTTGGCAGTAACTTAACATATATGCAGGTGGTATTTACTGTGCTCAAACGTGCAAACCACAGATTCTTTAAGCTCATCAAAAGATTAGTGTGTTTAGTTCAGGCTAAAATACTGTACAGCTACAGTATGTGAATGTAGTATTAATAAATCTATCACAATAACATGCTACAATGACCATAGGCAGCATGTTCCAATAACCCTGTAAGATATTATCAGATGATTTCAGTTTAACCCTCTAAATTGTGCATTTAGTAACATTTGGAAACCACTTATACTATATATTCACATAAAGGTGACTATTATAATCAAAACACGGTGAAAACATATGAGGATAAAACACAAAAAGGGAATCGAGAAGCTCGCTTCCAGTTAATATCAGCTTCTTCAAAGCCCCGTCTCTGTCAGACAAGTGACAATAAATTATGCCTGATAATCCACCATGTTTAATTAGAATTTGCTCTTAGGCTGTTGGGAATTCTTGTCATATTGCTGTAACAGCCTGGCTGTTATTTTTTCAGGGTGACGAAAGAAGGAATTGTAAAAATACTATGCCACTCAGATGGGAGATATATAGGTTCAGCTATCTCTTTGTCTTTTAGTAGATAATTGCCTTTTAGCTTTCTCTCACTGAATAGAAAGTCTCTCCACGTGCACATGAAAAGTAATATAATAAAATGACCTTATCTACTGTGAATGAAATGAATTCATTCAGAGATCGGCCTCAATCAATCAATCAATTAATCAGAGCTTTATTGTCAAACCATCCATATACAAGTGCACAGGCAGGATGAAATGCTATTTCTCCAGGACCTCCTGGTGCTACGTTTAACATAGTGCACATACACAGGAAGTGGAGTAACAAGACAAAGAGCACAGACAGAGAATAGTGCAAAAGAACTCATTGTTATTCAGGAGAGGCTATTACAAGGCTATAAAGAGCATCTGCAACCGTATGTTTTCTAAGACAGATAATGCACAAGACATTAATAGTATGCAGAATGATATTTGACTCTAAATAGCCACTGATTGTTGAACATTAGATGTTCATCTCTTCAAAACTATCCATTTTATTCTTCAGAAATGTGTAAGTGTATGGAATGGATGATGAGTCCTGAAAATATCTACCACAGCATCTTTACTGCACTCATACTGCGTACCTGTTCTGTTGCTGAGGTGCTAACGTGGTGGGGAAACTTCCACTTGACTCCCCCTGGAACTCCGTAAAAGCCTGGTCTCCTGCTCCTGCCTTTGGAGCCTCCTGGAAGTCCTGGAAATCATCATCTTCTGCTTTCGTTCCCTGTATCAACAATATGTTATGATTTATTACATATTAAACAAGGACTAGGGTTAGGTACAACTAAAACATTTACGATTGTGTTACCTGTGCAGGAGGGAAACTGGTGATGAAATTACTGGTTGTAGGTGCTTGAGCTAAAGCTGCAGGTGTCATGGGCATGACTGGTGGAGCTGGTGTGGGCACAGCCATAGAAACTGGTGTGGGCACAGCCATGGAGATAGTGGGCTGCGGCATCATGGGCTGCTGGGGCATGACAGGGGCAATGGCTATAGCCAAGGCAGGTAGGTTGGGCATTGGTGGAGAGGAGAACTGACTCAGAATTTCCACATTCATTGCTGGCAGGCCACTCTGGAAAAGAGAAAAGGAGTTTAAAAATGAATTCCAATATGCTGCCTTCATGTTGCAAATAAAAATGTATGATGTCATTAACTTAATAAAATGGGTAATTTGACAGCTTTAATGAGCACAAAGTTCAATCATAAGCAAAGGGAATTAGGGCACAGTGGCTATTCTAAAGCTCTTTTATCTAATAATGTGATGTATTCAGTCAAATAGGAAAAAAACAAGTGTCTGCACATAAATTATTCAGTAAGCTCAAGTTGTGTTTGAACAGTTGCCTCTGGCAGATTCACAGTTTAATCACACAGGAGAATGCACGTTGTTGTTTTAAGATTTAAATCACATTGGTATTTTATTATTCCTTACGTCAAAGCTGTGGCACACAGTGATTCGTGACTTGCCTATAGATCTGAATTCTCCCAGCGGTGGTGGTGGTGACAGACTGAGGATGATAAAAAGCCTGCTGCCAAACTTGTCTCTTGGGGACTCGGCCATATATTTGGCTTAAATGCTTCACGAGCCCTAGGCTGATTCACAGCACCACCTCACTCAGCTCATCTAATTCTAATGTGGAGTTTATTAGAAAATTTTGCAGAAAGTATGGGGGATGACTAGTGGAGTTATTCTAAGTGGATAATTTGCTTTGATGCCAAAATGTACCTGTGCCACACCAATTAGAGCGAGTACAGTGTACAGCTCCTCCTTGGTCAGCATGCCAGGTGTTGTGCGATTGGCTGATGCCCAGATTTGTCCCAGCGCTTCCCTGGGAAGACCTGAGGACATGAGTATTGGATAGAGCTTGGCTGTGTCAATCCCTGCCGGAGTCATGGTGAATTCAAGGACCTTCTTGAATATTTCTGAGGACACAGAATCATAATGTTACATATTTATGTGTGCTATGGGTATATAAACTGTAAATATACATAACAATATATGAACCTGAGAATACAGTCAGGAAAGCGTAAAGACAGCACAGTTTCATATTGCTCTGCTGTTTACCTGGGATGAGGCTGTCATTGTATAGCCAGACTGGCAGCATGGGCTGGATGTGCTCTTGTTGTGGGTAAACACCAACACTTCCTGTCACAAGCAAAGACACACACAGACGTAGTTGTTTTTGCACAAGCCTTGTCCAGGGATATGATGTGCCAAGTCTCTTGGCAGCTGAGCCCTGTGTGTATCAGCTCCTAAACTAGAATAGCATCACACACCTGATGTCTGGGAGACTCAATGCAGATGCTTTTCTGTGCTAACTCATTAAGCATCCTGCAGACTTCTATAAATCACAGAGCCACTATCAGCTGTTCTAATGGTTCCACAGGGACAAATTCAAATTTTTCAAGAGAAAATAAGCAAGATTTTCTCTGAACTGCTGACAAAACTGCTTGCTGCATTTCATTATTTTTTTTTTTAATTATTTTTCTTATGAGGATATGCTAGTTCAAACAAACAAACATTAAAAAAGCTATGATTTTCCTTGAGCCCCAAAAACTGTTGGCAATATAAATGTTTACCAAGCAGCCAGTGTCTACACAACACTTCCATCAGTCCTGGACAGCTAAAAGCATTTCATGACAAATCTCCCAGGAATCCATGACGAGCCACTACGTTTCCTCCATTACACTAACGCAAAGAGGAGCAGCAGCAGCAGTCAGCTTCCCCACCTGCCAATCCATGCGTATCCACTAAACCAAAGCAACCAGCATGCACCAGAGGTCACCCTGTGAGGTCACACAGACAGGACGTCACGCAGACAGGGCGTCACGCAGACAGGGCGTCACGCAGACAGGGCGTCACGCAGACAGGGCGTCACGCAGACAGGGCGTCACACAGACAGGAAGTCATGCAGCCAGGGCATTATGCAGGCAGGGCATTATGCAGGCAGGGCTCTAGACAGAGAGGGCGTCACACAGCTGGGCGTTACAAAGCGAGGAACAGATGGCAGCTCATTGGCCAGCAGGTATTACCCCAGGAGCTCCACAGACAGAATTCCTTTCCAAACTGTGCGCAGAAAGACATGAGAAAGCCCTCTAAAGAGGCTGCAAGTGACAGAGGTGTAAAGTGGCCAGAAGTAAGAGCAGTGACTTGGTTTAGGAAGACAAAAGGAGACAAAAGACAAAAGGATGTTGGCTTTGAAACACCCTGCCTTTTGTGAGACAAAAGGCAGGGTGTTTCAAAGCCAACATCACCCCCCAGTAATCTGGGAGGTAAAGAAAATATCATGAAGCGTCACACTGTTCATGGTGTGATGTGCTATTACAAATCACAACACTTCAGCATCTGGTACAGAACAGCTGAATAAGTTGTTGTAAAAGCCAAAGAATTGTTATGTCTGGGTTAGAAACACTGAACATTTTTACCCAGGAGAGAGAGAAAACTACAGCCTTGAAGGTGTGTTAATACTGCTGCAAAGATGAAGGCCAAGAGACGAAGAGGCTGTAAAAGGTTAAAAAACAGGCACGTGTCTCACCACTGTCAGTACTGGTTTGAGTCAGCAGCTGATGCTGGGACAGTGGGTTCTGACAATGGGGCCTCGAGTAGCATTTCTGCAGTGAAGACAGAACTCAAGTCCACAGGGGCCTCAGCCCAGTTCCGTGATTTGGTGCTGGACTGAAACTGGGCTGAAACTTTAGCTTTAGGAGCCATTTCAGTCAAACACTTGTTGGATTTAAAGGTAACCTGGGCAATCTTATCAGTTGTGAGATCACAGGATGAGAAGAGTTTTTCTTCCAGGGGCAGGCCTAGAGGGGTGGACGAGGAGCACAACTTCTTGATATCACACTATATTATACTACTATATTATTAGTATATTATTACTATATTGTCTTTATTAATAAACTGACAGTTACACTTGCTTAAAGTGCTTCGTACTTACATACATCTTTCCTGAGCACAATGCAGTGATGCAAAGATGTTCTTAAAATATTGTTGCAATGGCACTACATCATCATAATCTTCTGCAGCACCATCATACTGCTCCCAACACAAGGTATTAAATTCATATTTTCATGTAATTTTAGCATGCAATACACACAGCGATTTGCTAATATGCATTTACGTGTAATTATATACTTTTGTTAAAGCTTTTG
Source organism: Lucifuga dentata (assembly GCA_014773175.1). Taxonomy (NCBI): domain Eukaryota; kingdom Metazoa; phylum Chordata; class Actinopteri; order Ophidiiformes; family Bythitidae; genus Lucifuga; species Lucifuga dentata. The sequence continues at coordinate 20,275 of VXCM01007077.1, forward strand.
ATCTTACGGTATTGAATTAGCCAAGCTAGTCCATTTCATATTTCAAGCTTTGCATGAAACGTCTTTGCTCATGTTAGAAGCAAACAATCAAAGAGCAGCAGTCCTAAGGTCATCTAATCTGCCTATTCCACATGTTAAAAAACTAGGTCAGATATGTCTCAGAGGATTGGGAATGACATTTAACAGAAGGCTAGATGTTGCATTTGTATGGATGGAGGTAGACCTTTCTGTCATGTTGAGAGAATATCGGTCTGTTCCAGCAGCATGAATACAGCTGCTCATCAAAGAAATTAGAAGGCAGCTGACACAAAAGAGCCACAGTCTCCTATAAGTGCACCCACCAAAACAGACTCAGCATCAATGGGGGATTTACTCTCATCACATGTTCCTACATTCTCTCTTTCTAATGATGAAGAATGTTGGGTTTATTATGGTCATGCACTTCTATTGCTTGGCTAATTTACATGTCTGGTAGCTTTAGCAGAAAGGGGTAATGGCAACTGCATGCTCTCACACTGTTCAGCAGGCCAAGACCAACACAAAATCCCAAGAAATCCCAGATCCCAGAGTAACAATTTAGCATGAGAATAAAAGGGAGCGCTGTTACTAAACAAATCCTGCAGACTCATTTACTAAGATAATGGAGATGAAGGGGTGTCAACAAAGCAAAAGAACAGTTACCTTGAAATGTAGATTGGGAGCTGGTGTTGGCAGCAGAGTGCTGGGTGGCAGTGGGAATGGACACAGAGGCAGGGAGGGACTGAGGGAGTGAGGCAGGGGAAGAGAACTGACCTGCCTTTAGGGAAGGGATGGGGGCCTGAGAGGAGGGGTATAAGGTGGAGGAAGAGGGGAAAGAGGCAGTTACAGCCCCCTGAATAAAGTCACTAAACTCATCATCGTCCTTGGAGAAACCCGCCTTAAGGGAAGAAGATGAAGGCTGGGCATGGGCCTGAGAGGACAGGCAGAATGTGGTGGTGGTGGAAGAGGAGGAGGAGGCGGAGGAGGAAGAGGAGGAGGAGGAGGAGGCATCTACAGGTCCCTGAATAAAGTCACTAAACTCGTCATCATCCTCTGAGAAAGCAGGGGGAAGGGGGTGAGGGGTGACAGACAGGTGTGATGGCGATGAGTCTGCAAAAATGAAGAAATAATGATAATGGCACAACACACTGTAATGAAGAATAAATTAAGGGCTGCAACATCGAAAGAGTGAGATAAAGACTCTTGTGCAATAACAGAAATTGTAGTACTCTAAAGTACAACAAAATCTGGAGAAATGTAATAAATAATTAGATTCAACAAAATTAAATGTTGCTACAATTTTCTGAAATGCACAGGAATAGGTTAAGTGAGGGAAATCTATAGTTGTAAGAAAAGTTCTGAAAGTGAACACTGAGGTTTCACAAACAACTGCTATATTTAACGCAGATGTGAAAGTTAAGACACTGTGTAAAAAAAAAAAAAGATCATATTATGATCATTATTAATAGATATCATGAATTATGAACACATAAACAAGTCTATGGGTGTACAAATGAAATGAGAAAGTCGAAAAATAACAGGATAAAAAAATGATTGGGAATCTGTGTGTACACACTACACTCAGAGACAGAAATCCCCTAATTTGGCAGTAAGTAATAGTCACCATGCTGACCTGCTTCTACTCCAATCATTATTCTCTGGATCTCAACGAAATGGGTTTCACATGAAGATACCTGGCTTCTTGGTCTGTGATGAGGGAGTAGGGTGCATCTTTGCATCTCTGCTGAAACCATCCAAGTTGCCTTTGATTGCCTCCAAAGCATCATCTCGGCTTTTCTCCCCTGTCTGAGTGTGGCACAATAGACCAATCAAGACGTGAAGGTTACAGAGAACACGGTCCCATTGAGATAAGAGAACAACAGTCAGACAAACCAGACGTGCTGGTAGAGACAGACTCACCTTCGGTTTGACACTACTGAGCAGCCTCAGCTTCTGTTTCTGCTCCTCAAACTGCCTCCTTTTCCTGTCCTCCTCCAGCATCTTCTGCTGCTGCTCCAGCCGCTTCCTAAAGGTCACACAGTGACAGAGAATGGCTGTAATTACAACACATGAATCATGGTGATACACTCAATCCCCATTCTGAATAGAAGCTAAATATCTCATATTTCCAGTCACTAACTAATACATAACGGCTTGGAAGCAGGGCAAAAAATTGGGATAAAATCTAAACACTTAAATGAATGAGTTTTCACATCATCACAGCAGAACATTAACTGTTGAACCACTTGAGGCCCAAAATGAGACAGACAGTAAAGTTAATATGAACTAGTGTGGAAGCAGGCTATTGTTAAGGAATGCTTATCAGGGAATGCAAAGTGTGGTTTGACAAGAAATATTGGAAAAAGTCCAAACGTTTCACATTTACATTCTGTTTCATGTGTATGATCATAATGTTAGTAACTTGAGAGGATAGAATATTTAAGTACATAAAAGACAGACACCCTAAATTATATGTGGCAGAGAATTCAACATTTGACAAATTTAATAGACATTTTTCACAGAAAACGTTTGTTCTTTTAATTGCCATTTGGAGATTCTCTTTTCATGTGCACTTTGTGTGAGAATTGCATGTTTCATATTTAACACTCCATGAATGTAGACACTGTCATAACAGTAATAGTAAAGTTTTTCCTTCTGATATTATTCAGCTGCGACACAAAGAAGCAGAAACATCAGTGTAAAGATGCTTACTGGTGCTCTTCTGCCATTTGTTTCTGCATGTCTGCCGTATACTGGGGTCCCGTAGGTCTCATGCTCACGAACTGCGGCTGGCCCATGAATTGCATCCCAGGAGTTTGCATCCCGATAGCCACGCCACCCTGTTAGGCACGACAATATTAAGCTCATTGGCCTTTTTATGGTCACAGTCTTATCACTTATTAAATACAACCACAAAGTGACATTAATGGATGAAAGTCTTGCTAAAAGGTTTCAGGCTGCACTGTAATACTCTTCATGTGATGATGTTTACTACAATTTGTGACTATATGAATTTGGGACCCTTAGACATAATTATGTGATCAATTCAACACAGTTTTGTAATCTGCATAATCAATAACAGGCCGCAAATCTTCTTCTTTTCCTTTCGGCTTTTCCCTTCAGGGGTCACCACAGCGAATCATCTGCCTCCAT
>VXCM01007078.1:0-23447 GCA_014773175.1 Lucifuga dentata
GCAGATGATTCGCTGTGGTGACCCCTGAAGGGAAAGCCGAAAGGAAAAGAAGAAGAAGAAAGAAGAAATGTAATGTGTATGCAGGTTGTATATATTGGGCTCAAACATGCGTGATTGCCAGTATGGTCCTTTAAACCTGAAATAACAACCCTGATAAAATCGAAAGGTCACCCGGTGATCCACCCAGCAACAGGAGACGAGAAGAAGCTCAGTCTGCAAAACACAGGGAGGTGATAAACCGATGCATGCGCTGTGTCTTCACTCTCCACCTGAAGCTACATGTGTGTAAACTGCAGATCCCCTGTGAAAGTAGCAGATCTGCGTTGGACAGACTCGGGACGCTAAAAATGAATGAGTGGACAGTCCATGCAGCGCGGGACATCATGTACCTGCGTGGGACAACGGTCTCTAACACCAGCTTAGGGCGGTGCAAACACCTGACGATGCTTCCCTCAGGTGACTGCCGTGTAACGCAGACATGTGGCTGAACTTAACTGTACTTTGGAGAAATGGTGCATTTTAGAAGCCGATCTTCCCGCGAGTCATGGAGTAGCCCAACTTGGCCTCATTGTTGATGAAGGACACGATGCCCAGGTAGGTCTCGATGAGCAGGGGTCTCTCCAGGATCAGGACACCATTAGCCCGTCCAGGGATGGGATGCTCCTTATAGGCCTTCTTCACCGCCTGCACCAGCTGGGTCTGGAAGTTGTCCAACTTTGCAGAGCAAAGCAATCAAAATATGAAACTTCTGACACCCAAAAAGCACCTTGTACAAATCAGCCACAACTATAAAACCTATGTAAGGATGAACTTCCACTTGGTATAAAACTAGGACAGAAAGACTATATTAATGTCCTAAAGCAACATTTCCTGGAGCTGCTCTGAAGTGTGAGAAGATCTGTAGTTGAGACTTAACAGCCAAATCATCTCCAGTTTGTAGAATTACTGACTGCACTGAATTAAAACTATATTCTTCTGGAATCAAGATCAGATCATCTTGCCTTGTCAATAAATAATGTTAGTGTGGTTATGTACCACTTTTAAAGTGATAACATGATGAAATGACAGAATAAATCCTCGCCTTCTTGTGTGTTTTTTTTAGCTTTGATACTAGCTGTTAAAGTCACGACTACAGTGTTTAAGACTGAATGATCAGGTTTCTATGGAGCTCCTGAAGTCCTAAAAACAGAAGGATTTTTTTTTTTTTTAATCTTGTGGGAAAAAGCTATCTTGTGCTGCACACTGCATATCTAATGTTTAATTTGTATATTTAAAATAAATATTTCTAAATATGTATGCATTCTAATAACTTATTCCCACAAGTTCAGTATCTTGTGCACACAAGATTAAAAAAATCATTATCTAGGACTTTAGGAGCTCTGTAAGTTTGTCTGTCAGGATGAATGTTTTCTTTTAAGCCAGTAAATGGTCTATTGTTTGGTTGGACTGTGACCGCTCGGCCCTTTACGAATGAATTGTTTCACCAATGGCCAACATTGTTTCCTCTTGTGAAATAACCAGAGGGACAGCACAAAAAAACTGCATTTTACAATTCTGAGCTTTTTAAATTCTCATTCTGCCCTTAAAGTGTCCTGAAAACCTCAAATGATCCATGAGCCAAATTATTCAAAATGGACACTGGCCTTATTAGATCAACAGCTTCATACCTGGCAGAGAGAAGCCACCTTCTCATCAGCGTGGGACATCGGGTGCTCTGTGAAGGTGGCGTAGGGCATGTCTGTGGACCAGGGGTTCCATCGGTTAAAGAAGGAGGCCCGAGGACGCTTGTCCCACTGAACACGAATCCCAGAACCTTCCCTCCTAGAAGAAAACACGACAGAACCACGTGACACATGAGCAGGTTAACGGACCAGCAGAGCATCAAAACATCCACCAAGCTGAGTCAAATGAAGCCAAAAAGAAAACTCCACTTTCTCAAACAGAATTCACATTATATTTCCCATGATGACATGTTTTATCTTATACTTATGAAGAGAAACAAATCAGTAAACCAGGGATGTGAGTTTTGATGTCCTCCAACATTTTATACTTTGAAGAAAAAAAAAAGCATTTTCCATTCATATTTCTGTCATTATTGCTCCTACTGAATTACAAACGAGTGTTGATGCAGCTCAGCAACAACAAAATCACAGCTGCAGTATTTTAGTGATCATTTATGCATCTTCCATGACTGGAGTCACATTAAAGGATTATACCAGAGATTTTTCACATTTGATCCTAACATATACAATCCGCATAACATGTTGGTTACTGACAATTTCCAAAACATAAAACCGTATTTATGTTTTCCTGTTATTTTGCCATTTTTCAGGTCATACGTCCACCTTAAAATTCAATGTTTTGCCTGGTAACACTTATGCACGATTGTAGAAAGCGGTCATTTTAAAGGACCATACCACTACTTTGCATGTTTGAGCCTAATATATTCAGTTTTCATACACGTAACGTTACTGTTGACAATCATTTCCCAAAGCATACTACTGGAACGGTGAGTTAACATTGTTTTTCCCTACCTTCCAGACCACCACCATTGGTTTCAGTTCATTCTGGTACGCTATTAAAATCAACTTGTTGATACTTGAAATGTTCTTGGGATAGGTAATCCATCATCGTGAACAAGACATGTATTATAATTATTTTCAAAGTTCCATAATTTTAGAATTTAAGTGCAATAAAAAGCACGAGTGATCTGAAAATGCTTCCTGATGTCCACCAAATTCTTCGCTACAGCACTTGAATGCACCACTAGGAAGCATTTTCAGATCACTCTGCACTTTTTATTGTGCTAAATTGCTAAAATTATGTTACTTAAAAAAAAACCCCACAAATACACGTCTTGCTCGCGATGATGGATTACCTATCCCAAGAACTTATCAACAAGTTGATTTTAATAGTGTACCAGAATGAACTGAAACCAATGGTGGTCTGGAAGGTAGGAAAAATGTTTTTTAAATTCACCTTTCCAGTAGTATGTTTTTGGAAATGATTGTCAATAATATGTGTATGAAAATTGAATATATTAGGCTCAAACATGCAAAATGACTAGTATGGTCCTTTAATTTCTTGGTTAAAGTCGTTTTCTCCTAGGCCTACATTTCCTGGCAGACATGTACATTGTCTTCCGTATTTACTTCATGTTTACTGTGATGGATTACGTATCTCAAACATGTTTCAATTTTCGATTTTAATAGCGTACTGCAGTGAACTAAAAACAATGGCTGCCTGGAAGGCAGGAAAAATACTCTCAAATTTATCGCTTTAGTTGTATGTTTTGAGAAATGGTTGTCAGTAATGTAACATGTAGCTGGTTGTATATGTTGGGCTCAAACAAAGATCACAGGTACGGTCCTTTAATCTAAAGATCTACTGGGGTTGATGCCTGAAATTAATTGGCTTACTTATTGAGGGATTTGGGAGGAAACTCAAACTCGCCCACTGAGATGGTGTCCACGGCGTTCAGAGAGATCCTCATGACCTGCTGACACAACAGGTTGATGAAGTCGTACTTGCACACCAGCAAGGACCTGTAAGAGAACAGCGCATCAAATCGTGTCGACGATGTTAAAATAAAATCCAGAAATGCAATTAAAATAATTTGTCAACTTACCTGTCAGTTATAAGTACAAGTCGCTCCTTCTCGTTGTTCCAATGGTCAATTCTGTAAAAGTCACATACACACACAAAAAGACACAGGACAGTTATTTTTTGGCAACAATTTGATCACACAATTTGAAAATTATTCAGAGAATTGCCTGTTTGAATGAACAAACGGAACTAAATACATAAAATAAAAACTGAAGAAGCTTGCTTCCTAAGAGGAACCAAGTGTGATAAAGAATTACTGTCAGCCAGAGGTGTAGTGGTGCGTATACTCATGTATACAGTGAATACTCTAAAAATGTGGATTTATCGTATACCCACCTAAAAATAGTCAGAAATATACATCAGTCAGAGGAGAAGTGTTACGTACGTAGGTACACGTTATGTGGCATTTACGCTAAGGGGTCTTTTGTGCCCTGATTCTCATCTTTAAGGCATTACTTCCTCCCAAGCAAAAGGAGTACTGTGCTGAAATATACCAGCCTGGGAAGAAGGTCTACCTTAAGACGACATTCAGGGAACAAAAATCCCTGTTGTCAATCCTTAACCAGTGAGTTTCGTTGAGGGATCCAAAATGGATGATTAAAACAAAATAATTAAATTACGGTGCACAGCAACAACTTTTATTTTTATTTAATAAATGGGTGTGTTCATTTATTAAACCAGTCAGTTTCTGTGAAGCTTTGTATAATTCATAATTCATCATTTATAATTTGTTGTTTGGCAGTGTTTCAGACTATGCGCTCTGTTTCTACTGATGTATTTGTAAAGACTGCTCTTCATATCGCCAAGTTTCCTTCATCTTATTTAGCATTTAATTAGTCAAAGTCCAGTTTAAAGCCAGCTTAACAAATTTGATGTTACATCTTACAAACTGGGTGTTTTTCTGTCCTTTGTTAGTCTTAAATTGTGCACTTTTCCAAAAGCCTTAAAGGTAAAATTTGCAATAAGTACTGGCTCTTTGCCAGTACTGGCTCCATGCTGTTACCTCAAATGAACTATTTTGTAAAAAATTAAAAGACAAATAACAAAGAATTGAAATTTGTTTATTGCATGCAGTAACAGTGCACAGGTAAGCGTGAATTTGTGTTTTCGAAGGGATAGAAGGAACATTTACCTTCCAAGACACCACTACACGTCTGCTGTCAAACAGATAAAATGTCAAAAAAAAAAAAAAAAAAAAAAAAAAAACTACTAACAAATGCTCATCATACTTATGGTCCTAAGTCACGTCTTCAAACTGTTTAGTGTGAACAGCAGTTAAAAATCCCTAAAGGTGATAAATTTACATTAATACAAAACAGATAAAAATGTGGATTCCTCTAATAAGAGAAACTGGAACCAAGAAATATTTGACATTTTACTTGAAAATGACAGTTATTAAAATTCTCAATTTTCTGTATGTTCTACCATCAGACACTTCATGGCTAAAGTTGCTCTACAATATTTGATATTCAAAATGTAAGATTCAGGGTCAGGATGAAAATAATGTTTTCATAAAACAAATAGTACTGCACATATCCATCTCTTCCTGCTCCACACACACACCTAATGAGCTAAAATCAGACATGTTCACTTAAAGGACCATACCGGTGATTTTGCACGTTTGAGCCCAACCCGCATACACATTATGTTGCTGTCAACCGTTTTCCAAAACATAAAACTGAAATTCAGTAATTGTGTTATTTTGGCAAATCCTCTAATCTTTCAAGATCAAATGTTCAGGTGATACACCTATAAAATTCAACGTTTTGCCTGCTAACATGTACGTCCAAATATAGAAGTCATGGTCATTTTGAATTTCTCTGTAAAAGCTGCCTTCTCCTGGAATTATATTCTGTAATGGAGACACATATTTTCTAATGTGTAGCTCCATTAAATTAAGTAATTTTGAAATAAAAATCACATTTGGCTCGTTGTGATGAATTACTTATTTCAAGCAGGGTTCAAGTGTCTACAAGTTGATTGTAGCAGCGTGCTGGAATGAACAGAAACCAGTGGAAGTCTGGAAGGTAGGGAAAAACAATTTGAAAATGCAAAGCTCCTGTAGTATGTTTTGGAAAGATGCCTGGAGTAATGTAATGTGTGTAGATAGTATTTATTGGGCTTAAACTGAAAAACAAAATACTGCCTTTAAAGGCAGAGTTCCAAATGAAAAGCCATATCTGAAACTGGCAAATAAAAACTAAAGGGTGGATAACCGGAAAATAGTATTATGTTACCTCATAGGAACTGTGAGGTAACATGATAGTATTTTTTACAAAACACTTCCTATGAGGCAATATAATCATCATCACCTTCAAGTATGATATAATGTTAAGCTGTTTTGGACAGGCCTGGACTATTGCCAAATTTGAACTCTATCAACTTCTTGTGGGATGAGCTTCACCATAGCGTCAGAAAGAAAAAAAAAAATGAAAATGTACTGCTCCAGTTTTTGGAAAACGGTTGCAATAATGTAACGTGAATCTGGGTTATAGTTACTGGACTCAAACATGTAAAAATCACCAGTATGCTCCTTTAAGAGTCTAGCTACACACCTGATTTAGCTAATCAGGTTTGGATGCAATTAAATAGTATACATGTTTGATCCAGAAATGAAACAGGAACTCACTCAGCCAGCAGCCAGACGCTGAGCACCTCGCCATCCTCTGAGGGCAACGCCACGCTCCTGATGTCACTCACAGCCTGCTCAATGGTACCTGGCTGAGATCATCATCATCATCATCACCATCATCATTTTTATTATCTTCATCATCATCATCACCATCATCATCATCATATTCATCATCATCATTATACCCTCATCTTAATCATCATCATTTTCTCAGAGAGGAGGGGGGCAGCATCCAGACTCTCTCCCAAGAGAGGCTTTGATTACATACTAAAACACTTCTTGCGTTCGCGTGGGAAGTTATGGATAGTGTTTATTTACCACGATATAAGAGCATCGCGTTTCAAGCAAAAAATGTCCTGTTCATACTATGAATTTTAAAAAAATGTTTTAAAAATCTGTAAACTTACCCTGAAGACGAAATAGTCCTTCACCTTGGCTTGCATCGTGGGGTTGTGGACGTGAAAAGGCGTCAGGGTTTGTAAGGGGGGGCAGCAGGCCACGGACGCTCCGTGTCCCAGGCTCCGTCCGGCCTCAGTTGGCGTGAAGGCGACTTCGACCCCCTCTTCTGCTTCTGCGGGGTGGAGTACCGCAGCACCCGGACTCTCCGGGTCCACCGTGTCGTTCAGCTGCAGCATGACGCAAAAATCAAAAACGAAAAGTCCCGAGAATATGCGCGGCGCGTTAGACGAGGAAAATTTCTTTCCAGGATGGAGATGCACCCATTGCGCACGAATATTGTTTTGATTGTACGGATACCAGGAAGTAGCCGGTGCCCTCTTTTTTCACTTCCGCCTTTAACTTCCTCCCTCTTAAAGAAAAAGCGCCTACAGTTTGTTTTGATGTTTGAGCCCAATAAATGCTATTCGCATACACGTTAAATTACATACAGGCTAATTTTCTAATTGTTTTTCTTACTTAATGGAGTGCCCTTGGCTCCAGTTCATTCCAGTAAGCTAAAAAATCAACTTGAAACATGCTTGAGTAATCCATCACAACAAAACATCTTCAACCTCCTCAACAACTTCAGCGTGATTCGTGATTTGGCTTTGTTGTACTAGATCGGGCTGAGACCGTGACACTGCTGCGCCCGGAGCGTATCCTGCCGCCGTGGCCGAGTGTATCCTACCTCGCGCGGACTACTTTTTACAGGCACAGCTGTAGATTAACCTTGCACCCTACGCTGCATGTCCTTGGGTCCTGAACGTGCCGAATTTCAACTTAACCGCGTTCTCGAGATATTCGTGCCACAGACACACTGTAATATAGGTTTTGTGGCGAAATCATCGCTGCAACAGACAGTGTTGGTGTCCTGCTTGCTTTTTTTTTTTTTTTTTTTTTTTTTTTTTTTTTAATAAAATAGGTGGTGGAGTGTTTGTAGTGTATTTCTGTGTCCTGGCTGCCTCTGTTGCGCGTAATTGCCTTTGTTGGCTAAGCTTTCAGTTTACAAGCAGCAGCCAACAGCTAAAATTCCTGTTACATTAGTTTTCATTTTATATTTTTAGTGGATAAATGTTGAGTACATATCCACATCAAGAAATGGAGTATGCAGCATTAGCTAACATAACGGGATTCAGGTCAGGAGAGGTGTCTGAGGTTTCTCAGGTGTATTCATGTGAGTTAAGTTATTATAACTGACATGTTCCTACTGTGGAACTTAGATGTCAAGCTGTTGTATAAGATGTGCAGATTTGCTAAACATTAAAAAAAAAATAGTTTCCTTGCTAAAATCAGTTGTGAGGAAACAGTTTAGTAATAAAGAACTTTTTATTAGAAGCCACATGGACTCTGTTCACCCTCTCACCTGGTGAACAGCAGATGACCGCTGAAGGTGCTGTGGTGATTTTGGCTGTCATATAGCCAGGCGTTTTCCCACAGACGCAAAAAATACAACATCTCCAACCTCGAGAAGCAGTGAGACACCATTAGCAGAAGTTCCAAAACCAGACGACTGATGCTCTCATGCGATAAATATGTACTCTTCATTCTTGACCAGGACAATAGCTGAAACATGTGACGCATGTCCACTTCCACCTACATACCACTCAAAGTGGTAGGCTCCTCTCACTGGTGCTGTGAAAACACCTGTGGAACATNCTACATACCACTCAAAGTGGTAGGCTCCTCTCACTGGTGCTGTGAAAACACCTGTGGAACATTTTGTCATTTTAAATGAACTGTGAACTGATGCAGTTCACTTCAACAAGCAGGATGTGTGTGTAACATACCTGTATGTGGGTTGTAGGCATTTCCAATGTTTGTGACAACATGTTTGTAGACCAGATTAGTGTGTGTGTTAAAGGGTCCAACACTTCGACCGCCTGAAGCCAGCAGAGAGGCTGAGAAAGCAACCTGTTTGACTGAGAGACAGAGAAACATGATGGTTTTAAAGTGATGACTTCAGCAGTGTGATGATTAATGTAGTGATGTTAATGTTTAATTGATTACAAATTAATCGTTAAGAATTTGATTAAGATTATTTTTAAAACATGGGTTATGCTTCTCTTGTTCTCTCTTCAGAGTTCTACTCACAGAAGTTTCATTCTATGGCTGGTTTGGAAGCTCAGTGTATTTATCTAAAATTAAACATTTTCATTCTACTGACATCAATGTTAATTAATGTGATGAGGGGGAAGAACACCTCACACACATGTAATGGTAGAATGTGTTCATGAGAACTGGTCCAGCCCTTCTGATATGCAAAAACACACTGATTGGCTTGAGCCCATAACACACACACACACACACACACACACACATTCTCTTTTTGCTACAGTGTTTACATCATCTGTGTGAAATTAATTTAGCAGATAGATGACTTGTGGTAAACTTTATATTGAAAAAAGATCTGGCAAATTTCTGAATTTGTTGTAATTTTCACAATAGAAATGATTGGGTTATTGATTATGTTTTATCAATTCTGTACAAAATAAGAAATGTAAAAATAATGTGAACAGAAATATTTTCAGTGCAATAAAGTTAAGTGTGAATTATTTCACATTTTTCTGTGCATTAGTAATTTCATGATTTTCTTTTAAATTTTGTCTTCATTTTTTTCTTTTTCAATCTTATTACAAAAAAGGATTAAATATTACAGTCATGCTAATGACAGATGAACTTATTGGAAAATATTTTCCTGATGCTATAGCTACAAACTTAAATCACCGTTTCACCTGTCATTAATAAACAGTGTGTTACTGCTTGCAGCTTTAATTTAGACTCGTACCTTTCCTGTCTCTATTTAGCACCTCCACCTGGTTTTCTGTAGTGTTTGATCTTTCAAGGAAGTCAGCTCTGATTTCAGGGTGGTCAGCTCTGCTTCCTTTACTGAAATCAAATTAGAGGAAAAAAGAAAGAAAAAGAAAGAAAATAAATTCTCAGAAATTTGTTTGCAGTTTAAAAACAGTTTAACTATTTTAGTGCTTATATTGCAACATAGGAAAAATTTGATAGATTTCAACTTTTCAGCTTCTGTTCAGCAATAGCTGCAATCACAGGTACTCTTACCTTCTCCGTCTCTCTTTAGCGCCTCCACCTGGTTTTCTGTGGTATTTGATCTGACTTTCAAGGTGGCCAGCTCTGCCTCCTGAACTGAAATCAAATTAGTGCAAAAAAGAAAAGAAAAAGTCACAAATTTAGCTGCTGTTTAAAAACAATTAAGCCATTTCAGTGCTTATATTGGACAATATAGTACAATGAGCAAAGTACAATGCATGTCAGTGGGGCTGTATATTTAGATCTACGTTAAAAAAAAAAAAAAAAAANAAAAAAAAAAAAAAAAATCACTGCAAATCTGCGTAAATATTTAAAACACTGCAAATAAAAACAATTAAAACTTGGTCCTAACAAGTAGACAAGGGTGCAGGCACATCTGTAAGCAATGCACTCTTGATTAGAACAAAGTATTTCTCCTGTTGGAAAATCAGTGACAGTGAAGTTTAGCCACTGAAAAACTTGACATGGTGTAAAAATGGTTTCTCATTGATCAGGGAAATCGCTCTGAATGTGACAGGATTGTTTAGGCACCATAATTATCATGTTAACTGATACAGGCTTTCATTGTTCTTGTTGCTTTTATTTGTGATTCTGATCGTCTTATGACTCATAATTCAAGGCCACAGATATCTCAACACAATACCTTCCAGCTTCCGCTTTAGATCATCCATGTCAGTCTTCTGTTTCTCCAGTTCTCTCAGCTTAGCTGCCTGTGCTACAGAAAAAAACAAGACTAATAAACATCATGTAACAGAAAAAAATGGAGCTTAACAATAATGAATAAATAACGAATACAATATTTAAAAAAAAAAAAAAAAAAATTAAATCAAATTGCTTTCTGTAATGTAAAAGCTTTCGTTTAGTGACAAACCCATATGGCATACCTCTTCAAATAACGGCCCATGGACCAATCCGGCCCCTGGCTGTATTTTATCCGGCCCTTAGATTGATCTTGAACATTAAATTTGATATATTAAAAAAAAAAAAAAAAAAAAAAAATGCCAATCTCTTTTTGGCCAAGAATGCGCCCCATTGTATTTACTCCTCTTCATGCCATCCCAGATGATGCCAGATTCTGTGTGAACTGTTCACTGCTACTCTGCTAACTTTTCAGCATGTTTTTAAAAAGCTATACAATTTCTCTACTTTAAAGAAGAGAAAAGTTGACCTTGAAAATAGAAACTTCAATGATGAGTGGATGAGAAATATCTGTTTGTAAATGTTGGAACAGAGCCAGTATGTTTACTCTGAAACGAGTCAGTTAAGTGTAGTTTTTCATGTTCACATAAGTACTAAGATCAAATCATTTCTCTGAAAAATGTTTGGCCCCTGTCAGGGTCGGATTGGCCATCGGGAGACGGGCGGGTCGGTGGCTTTGCACTTCACAACATAACATTAATTAAAAGTAGTGCAGTGCCCGTTGTCAGCGTGTGTTTTCAGATTGTGGTCATTGAACACAATCTCTACCTAATTCTGACCAAACTGAAAATGCACGTTGGACTTCATGGTGTGCGCAGCAGCCTGCCATAAGTGCCCGTGGACTGGAGTATATGCTGCCGTGCCCACAGTGTATCCTGGCATGCAGACTATTTTTACCGGCACTGCTCAATTGGAGAACTGCTCATCCAAACAACTTCACACACACTGCACATCCTTGGGTCCTGAGCAATAAAAATGCCGAATTTCAACTTCAACTTTTCATGTGGTCCTGCACTTTAAGGCAAAGCTCTAATCTCGTTGTACTAGTACAATGACAATAAAGTCTGATTCTGATTCTGATTCTGATTCTGATACAGTGCCAGGTTCTAGAGATATTGGTGCCACAGACAGACAGATGGATAGAGAAACTGTCATTATAGTTTAATTTAAACTAAGCAAACATATATTTTTTTTCTTTCATAATTTTCTTGGCATGGAGAAACAGCGGACTTATTCACTTATTCGCCCCACCTCTGGCATCATTGGCATTTAGTCTGGCTAGTCTTGCCAGACTAACATGTTGACATTGTTGACATGTTGCCAGTTTGATATGCTACTTAGCTTTGGTTATGGTCATTGAACCACAATCTCTACCTAATTCTGACCAATCAGGAAAGCTACTATCAGTGAAATTCATTCTAATTCACTCTATTTCTCTCTCTTATAAAGATGGACAGTGAGCAACTGAAGAGGAAGCTACTAATACAAAGTTCGGAACTACAAATACAGTATGAACATATTGATATATACAGTATATATTTTTGTTATTTCAATATCTGTACAGTTTTATTAATGTATTATCACTTTTAAAGTAATACGTTTGAGATTTGAGAGTAAGGGCAGTAAGTCCTGTATAATTTTACTTTTTACATTACCTATTAAATCTAAGGATAATGCTCAGAGCAGTAGCAGCAGAATGAAAGCTCAGAGTAACAGCAGTACAGCAGCATCATCAGCAGCAGCAGTGCTACACCCTGAGCAGCAGCAGCAGTTTGCAACTCAAAATTGAAACATGGAATCCAATGAAATATGACAGGAAATCGATTATACAAAGATGCTTTGCTTTTTTTCTTTTTTTTTTTTTTTTTTTTTTTTTTTTTTTTTTTTTTTTTTTTTTTTGTGGCATGATGAGAGAATCAATTCAGTGCAAAGCTCCTTGATCCACTGTGAGATCTGTTTTGAGTTGTAATTTGTTTTGGTAAGTTGCCAATTCACTCATCCCCAGCTACCCACAAACCACAGTCATGGTCAAGAGTTCTATCATTCTCAAAATCCCAGTTTACCTGTACCATCCACCCCCCTGTGCATCGGGACTCAGTTGCAGTTACAGTTGCAGCCTTCTGTACATCCCTTGCTTTGCTGATCTGTCACGTCCATTTTGCTTTGACACCAGAAGAAGCAGTATAAAGCGTGGCTCTGACATATGAATCAACTTTGCGACATGCTGATCTTCATTAGCTTTTACCCAAGACTCACTTTACAACATCGTACCTGTAATGCAACACTGATGTGCTAATTAACTTAACATAAGCTTTATGAATAAGCCTCAGTTATCATTTAGTGTGACTCTGGAGTTGATGTGATTACAAAAAAAAAAAAAAAAAAAAAAAAAAAAAAAAAATACTTTCTATATTTTCTTAAATTGCACCTTCAGTCTACTTGGAAATTGCTGCAATGCATTTGGGAAACATAACAACCAGAAATACAAAATGTTGCTGTCATGTTTTTGTTTCTGTTCTACTTTTAGGGAAGAAATATAACATGATATGAAAAGTAGAGCTTCCAGGAGGATTCCTAATGTAGCTGCTGTCCAATAAAATGACTTTTTACAGTACCTGGTGTTATACTGTACCTTCATTCTCACTCTGTAAGTACTTTATCTCCACCCTCTGTTCAGCCAGCGAGGCGCTCATCTCCCTCAGCACGGCGTGGAGGTCAGGTGGACAGGACTGCTGCTGGGTAGAGACGTTTACAGGTTCTGCTGTCTGACGTTGACTTTGTCTTCCATGTGGAATAATTTCATTCTCAATTTCATCTTGAAGCTGGACCCCAGAGAGAGAGCAGACCAGCAGCAACAGTGGAAACAACATGGTGATCTCCATTCTCAGGCTGACAAACTACACTGCTTTGATTCTGATTTCATCCCAGTGTTAAATAGTGCCTTGTCTTAATCAATCATATTTTTATCAGACATGTGCAGGTGACACTTTAGATAAGAGTTTTTACTTTGGACATATAACCTTGTAAACAAGACAGAGAAAAGAAAGCATTTATTTATCTTCTGAAACAAGTTACAAATATGTTTTAATCACAAACAAAGTTTTCTGTGTCGTCAATAAAAAGTTCAATTCTTTTTTTTTTTTCCCAATCACCTAATTTGACGATAACAGATTGGTCAGATCTCTTGCTAAAATGAGATATGGGGTTTCTGAAGATGGAATTATGTGTTTTCAGCACCTTTTCACTTTTTTTTCCTAAACCCTACTTATCAGTACATTTGTAAACTGTTAAAACAGCAAAGTGTTGTTTTTTGTTTTGTGGCCAGAAACCCTACTTGACGTAGAAGGCTAAAAAGTTGACCCTGCAGCTAGCTTCATGCTGTAAGCTATCAGCTATCAGCTATCCAAACACACAGAGACACCACAGAGAGGATTCATTTGATGTCAGGTTGTCCTTTGAGCCGTTAGATTGAGGCTTGATGAAAAACTGGTGTAACACAGAAAAAAAGACATTTGGAAATGAAGATTTGACAGTTTCTGTAAAACTCCTGTGTATTTTGATGGGGTGATATGACAACAATGAGAAGATATAGATTTTGGCAATCAATAAAAGTTTTTACTATTCTGTTCGTACCAAGGCGGCTGTATTCATTTTCTTGTGGTATGAGGCCACTGGAGGCATTTTTAGAAAGTCAACTGGCAGAAATGCTTTTTATTATTATATTTACTGTAATTAATTCACTAGATTGTCTCAAAACAGACATTCTCATGCGCTTGTTAATTCTATAAAAAATTCTTAATTGAATTTGCAGACTTTTTTTTTCCAATATCAAACTTTATATGACTATTGTGATATAAGTTTTTTTGTCACACTGTGATAGATTTTATTCATATTGCTGAGTCCTGGTAGTTGGTAATAAAAGACATTGCTGATATCCAGTATACAATCTAAACACTGGCTAAATATGTACTAAAACAACTCTTAGAAGCAGCAATAAAGTTGTATTGATCAGCTCTACTTGCTACACTACATATTGATATGGTGACCTTGTCTTCAGCTTATTACCAGCAGACATGAGACTTACACTGATAATGTTTTTCTCTCTTTGCTTCCTCAATAAGTCCAGCATGTTGATAAAGTCAAANGACTTACACTGATAATGTTTTTCTCTCTTTGCTTCCTCAATAAGTCCAGCATGTTGATAAAGTCAAAGTTTGATCTTTGTACAATAAAGCTTTAATTCATTTCATACTTTATTTTTATGTCAGGGAGAACATAGAAAGTGTTGATTTGTTCATTGTAGTTCATGTTATAACTGTAATCATTAAATAATTGGCAACATTTAACAGATCTGTCAATGAGTTGATCTGAATTTTCCTGAATTAATTTTCTTTAATCTCAGTTATCATGGATTATAACTGCTTTCTGACATAAAATATTCATTAATAATTGAGATACTTTTTTTTAAAGTCCTGTTGTACAGTTAGTAATAGTATGTCTATTTACTTATCTGTGTATGTTGTTGTTTATAATATCAGCTGTAGAAACAAGAGTGTTGCACCCTAAACTCTTACTCTGACTGATTTATGATTTACTCAAGTAATTTATGATTTCAAAACTGAACCAACACTTCCTGCCTGGAGAGGATAACAATAAAACAAATCTGAAGGGGATGTCCATTTTAGTGCAATTAAACACATTATACACACACACAGACACACACACACACACGTATATATATATAATGGTTAATTAAACTGTTCTATAAACTAAAGGGCAGTGTTCAAAAAAAAAAAAAAAAAAAAAAAAACATCCTTGTTTTAGTCGGATTAGATGGAATTGGGCCGAGTTTCCATGTTGGAGTTCTGACTTCAAGTGTTGTTAGATTAGAACTATGGATAAATAAACACACACATACACACACACAGTCATGCAGGACAGCCTTGAGAACAACTCCATGGTTGAAGCAAAGAACTCAATGCAGTGTGTGTAGCAGCTAAGCTAACACTGTTTATACATCACCAGCAGAGCCTCTTTGAGAAATATTTGCTTGTCAGGATGTTACTTCTTGAATGGAGCTTTTTTTTAGAAGTCACTTAAAGGACCATACCAACGATTTTGCATGTTTGAGCCCAACAATATTGCCTTAGATGTTACATTACTGACAACCATTTTCCTAAACATAAAACTATAAACTGTATTTTAGGTTTTATTTTATTTTGCCAAATCTCCTAATCCAGGAGTGTCAAACTCAACCTCAGAGGGGGCCAAAATAAAAAACTGGGTCCATAGCCAAACAGGGCCCTCAACTTGGACCCAATTTGAAAAGACTTAAATTGATCTCGTTTTCATCAGAGGTGTTATGACAAATTATTCATACACTAATATGAACTTATTATTTTTAATGTCTTTCTGTCTATCAGCAGTGTTTCACTGACTCATTTCCAGTGAAAAACTTTTATCACAGGCAATCACAAACAGCCAGAAAACTAATTTCTCTCAAGGGAAATCTAAACTCACTTTGTTTTTCATTAACAACACAAACAAGAACAATGAGGATAATATTTTAAATGTGATCAAACCTTCTTACGTTATATTCTTCAATTAAGGCCACACCAGCTCTGCAAACAAGACAATTTATCCCTAATGGCTGCAAACACCTTCTGCAACCCCCTGTGCTGTTCTTTGATCTTTGGCTCAATAAACCATAGTGACGTAATCACGCACAAACCGAGAGGAAGAAGAGCGAAGCTTGTGATTGGACGATCGGATTGAAGCTTCAACTGACCAATGAATGAGCAGCAGTTGGTACATAAAAAGGGTTTTCCATTGTAATAGTTTCGTTTTTCCCACTCTTTACTAGAGCAGTTGTCTACAGGATGTCTGGACGAGGGAAGACCGAGGGTAAAGCGAGAGCCAAGGCTAAGACTCGCTCCTCCCGCGCTGGGCTCCAGTTTCCAGTCGGTCGTGTTCACAGGTTGCTGCGTTAGGGAAACTATGCGCAGCGTGTAGGAGCCGGAGCCCCGGTCTACCTAGCGGCTGTACTGGAGTATCTGACGGCTGAGATCCTGGAGTTAGCTGGGAACGCTGCCCGCGACAACAAGAAGACCCGCATCATCCCGCGTTATCTGCAGCTGGCCGTCCGCAATGACGAGGAGCTAAACAAGCTGCTGGGCGGAGTGACCATCGCTCAGGCCGTCCTGCTGCCCAAGAAGACCGAGAAACCCGTCAAGAGCAAATAAAGCTAACAGCTCAACTACAAAAAACAACGGCTCTTTTAAGAGCCACACACTGCTGACTGGGAGCATTTCCTGTTGGCATGACTTGTGTCCGAGTTTTATTAAGCGTTGTGTTACAATGGTGTGAGTGTAGCATTTAACTCATTCCAGTAATTCACTCTGAAATGACTGTATTATCTCACACAATATATAAATTGAGATAAGTAGAAGGTTTTACATCCAGGTTTGACGGCCACACTTTTTTTTAAGCACGTCAGAACATCAAGAATTTTGTTTTAATAACTTCAAATAGTAAAACTTTCAAATCAGCACAAGCTTAAATTACGAGATTTTATTTACTCAATTGTGTGAAAAATTCATTAAATTTCATACAGCATCAGTAATAATTTGTCTTCGCTTGTATGAACAAGGATCGTGGAATCCTCCGTGATACAGAGGAACAGGCTCGGAGCTCTGATAGCAGAGGGTCGTTGTGACGCTTCAAGGCGCCGCGTCCTGATTGGTTGAACCTAGAGCAGTGCCAAAATACGCGGTGCTGATTGGATGAAGTGTCATTTTGAAAATGCCCGCTGAAATTGAGCGGGCTGCGTTTTGTTCTCTGCTGGACCGTTTAAACCGGTTCGTGGATGTACAACGGAGTTTAGTGCTTTTAAACCATATTTTCTTGTAACAGTGATGACAATAACTTGGCAAATAAGGGTTTAAACTGCAGAAAAAAACAGCAGCAAACACATCATGTGATCAAAACCAAGGGACTCATTTTAAACTAAAATAGATCTACAAGTAATCATTTTTTTTTAAAACTTTATGATAAATACATCTCTGGTAGGACTGAATAAATACAATGGCCAGGTAAACAAAAACATCAAAACAAATGTTAAATTGTCACTGTTACAAGGACAAATGTTAACGATAAAATAACAAATGACTTCTATTTAGTTTGGAGAAACTCCCGTCTCTCTGCACCTTCTCACTGAGTTTAAACACCTTCCAATCAGGGANTTTAGTTTGGAGAAACTCCCGTCTCTCTGCACCTTCTCACTGAGTTTAAACACCTTCCAATCAGGGAGCGCATGTATAGAAATCGGGATCTCATATCAATCTATATACATGCACATAAACACTAACACACCTATCCATGCACATGTACATTATAAAAACCTATACTAAACCTTTGCTATATCCATGTATACTCATATCTATAATTAATTTTAAATACAACCATACACAGTACATTCATACATTTGAGCCAATCCCATGCAGTGTACAAATAAGTTTTGTTCTCCCATCTATAACATAAGGAGAATAACAAAGCTGGTGCTCCCTCCGACCTCCAACACCACACCACACCACCTCAAGAAGCCTCAGGTCTGCCGATGCCAATCTCCTCAAAACTATAAGCACCGGGCCTGGGGTGACTGTCTTCGCTGCTGCAGCCGTCTCCCTCTGGAACAACCTCCATGACATCCACAAAGCTAACACGTTGAATACATTCAAAAAGGCTCTCAAAATCAAAACACACCTCTTCAGTCTTACTTTCCCCCATTTTTTAAAAGTTTTTCCTCTGCCTTATATTGTTAAACTACTTTGGGTACCGAGAAAAGCGCCAAATGAGTTACATACTTTCACCTTTTACTGTTTTTTTTTTTGTGTTGATTACCGTATTTGGCAATATATCAATACAACTTATAAACGATAATCAGAAGCATTTTTATTCATGTTTATTTACTATAGGCGTACTGGCTCTTTCAGAGTGAGTGCGTGGCTCTTAAAAGAGCCGTTGGTTTGGATTGAAGACAGCGGTTGTCTACTTAGAACTGGTATATTTGGTCACAGCCTTTGTACCCTCCGACACGGCGTGTTTGGCCAGTTCTCCGGGAAGCAGCAGACGTACAGCAGTCTGGATCTCTCTGGAAGAAATAGTGGAGCGCTTGTTGTAATGAACCAGACGAGAGGCCTCACCAGCGATGCGTTCAAAGATGTCGTTCACGAACGAATTCATGATACCCATAGCCTTAGAGGAGATGCCGGTATCAGGATGGACCTGCTTCAGCACCTTATACACGTAGATACCATAACTCTCCTTTCTTGACTTTCTTCTCTTTTTGCCTCCTTTGGCAGTGCTCTTACTCGCGGCTTTCTTAGAACCCTTTTTGGGCGCTGACTTCGCTGGATTAGGCATCTTGATTACTCCACAGCTGACAATAAACGTAAGTGAACACCGTGGAGCCACTGTTCTTATACAGACTTCATGCTAATGATACTGTGTGGTTCCCGGCCTGTGATTGGTGAATTTGCTCACTGGCTCCCCTTTTTATCAAAGCTTGCGCTTATTCTCGCGAGAAGTTGAGAGTGCGACAGACGTGACACTTATTTAAAATATCTGACGGATCAAAATTAATAAAGATATCAATATCAACAGCAAAAGATATTTGTTTTGTGAGGGTCGCAGCTACCTGACTTATAGTCAAACCAACAATGACAACAATAATAGCAATATTTTAAAGATCAATTGTAACACAATACTATAATATAATTTATAATATTGAATTTGAAGTCTACATAAAGAACTTTTATTTAGCGTGAGATGGATCAGCCTTACCTGCCTTTTGCCTCATGGTGGCCAGAGATTAATAGTGAAATATCAGAACAGGTTGTTCTGATAAGTCTTCTGACAAGACTTATACAATAAAACACAATCATACATGTAAAACTTTATCTATACCTCATCTTTAATATGAACCTCATGCTAGACAGATTTCTCTGTGATATCGTAAATCTAAAATAGTTATTTTTGACCTCAGAACCTGATTTCATGTTTCTTCATTGCTTATCAGTTCTATATGCCATCAATGAATTAGAAACTGTTGTACAGCATGAGTTTAATATAAAACAAGTAACTTATTAATAAATATACAAAGATAAACTGTGAATTGCACATAAATGTTTAATTGTTCCAGAATACAGAAACAGAACTACAAAAAAAAAAAAAAAAAAAANTTCTGATGCATTTCTGAATGTTTCCATCAGTAGTTCAGCATCCGTGCATGACGCGCTCATCCTCCGTGTTTATACGGGACCGTTTCCCATCAGTGGACTTATTTCTCAAGCTTTCCCAAACACTAATACACACATCAAGTGTCACTGTCCTTTCATGTGTATTTTAAACACAAACTTCATATCTTAAGTTAAAATATTGTTTTATTGGTTAATGTGCTGCGTTTAGACAACAANAACACAAACTTCATATCTTAAGTTAAAATATTGTTTTATTGGTTAATGTGCTGCGTTTAGACAACAAGCTTCTGATGTTTAATTATTGAGATAAACATACAGTACAATCGGTAAAAACACATAAGCAGCTCTGTTGTAGAAGCTACACAAACTTTGAATATCTAATAAAACGTGAAACTCATCTTTTACCATCAGCTAAATTCGCTTGTAAAGCAACACTGGATTTTATCAGAGACCAACGTTTATTTTACAAAAGGAGTTTTGGTTAGTGCAACACATCATGGCGACATCAGTGCTGCTGATAAATTAAAGCGCTCGCTGATATCAGTCTGCTTTCAGCGGGGCAGAGCGAGTACGATGACCGGGGAAAAGCCTACTAGCTACAGCTAGCTACAACTGGAGGCAAGCGGAGCTTCCCATCTCGGAAATCATCGGAACAAGTTTTTGATTCTACATTGTTTTAAAAAGTTAACCGGTTAATCTAACAGCTACCGTCCCGCATGAAAAAAAAATCTCAGCTCCACATTGACACAAATATAACATTTTAAAGAAGTCACATTCCGTTGATGGTGCGGGGAAGCAGTTAGTTGCACTTCCATATATATATATACGCATCGAAGGTTTATTACTGTTCTAATTCGACAAAAATTTATGAAACTTCGCTTAACATTTTATTACTTTAATAGCACATAAGCCATAAATACAAAAAGTGGAAGGTTTTGCTCTCTATTAAAGTTTGGGTGGCTCTTAAAAGAGCCTTCGTGTTTGGATGTCGGCGGGTCTAGAATGATTTAACCTCCGAAGCCGTACAGAGTGCGTCCCTGCCTCTTCAGAGCATAAACCACGTCCATAGCGGTCACCGTCTTCCTCTTAGCGTGCTCGGTATAGGTGACGGCATCACGGATCACGTTCTCCAAAAACACCTTCAACACGCCACGGGTCTCCTCATAGATCAAACCAGAAATACGCTTCACTCCACCACGGCGGGCCAAACGACGGATAGCAGGTTTGGTGATTCCCTGAATGTTGTCACGGAGAACTTTCCGGTGACGTTTGGCGCCTCCTTTGCCAAGTCCTTTACCTCCTTTACCTCTACCACTCATCTTTCCAAATATTTTTTTTTAGGCTGATGAAGAACAACTAAGATGTACGCCGGAACTTCAGAATATAAAGCCTAACTGCGGACGTAAATGAAGACAGGCCTGCACAGCTACCCAGTCATTGAAAGTTAATAAAAATTACAAGCTACTTCATTTCTGTTAATCCTTCAAAATAAAATACGATATCAAAACCGGAAACAGGTAACAATTAATTTAACAATATTTCTCTATCATTTATTGTCATTTTAAGACAAATGTAAAGTTAAAAATCATATCTAATCATTTCTAAAGAAATTTGAATGACGATAATTGTTAGAAATGAGCTCTCAGACTGTCACAAGGTTTAGTTTGTTTTAAATTCTTGTTGTGTGATGCTCTGTGACTGAGTCACAAAAACACCACACATACTGTAAGCATACATGAGACAGTGTGTATAAACTTTAAATACATTATGTAAAGATTACTTCATGTATTCTAAGTAAGTACTACTACTACTACTACTACTATTTACTACTACTACTACTACTACTACTACTACTACTACTACGATTCTAAGTAAGTATTAGTACATTTTCGGCAAAAAATCACATCAATTGTTCAGTTTAAGATCTCTCATACAGAATGGAAGCAGGTTTTTAATGAGCCATTATCAAAGCTCCACATCTTTCCAATGAAACTGCTGACCCAGCTGCACCTGAACACATCTGCCATGCAGAGGGAAGTATGCCAAATATGTAGTTGGTGTACTTGAGTTCAGGGGTGCTGTCAGCAATTTTGGGCCTCATGAAAAGAATTCTCTTTGGGCCCCACCACCTGAAGCCAAAAGTGTACAAATACTCTTCCAGAACCTGAACTGTATATACTCAAGTATAAGCCTATCTCATGTATAAACTGACCCCCTGATTTTGAACTGCAAATTTAGATTAAAAACAAAAGTATATAATCCAACCCCCTGATGTTGTTCCATCAGTTTATTTGTTTAGTAAATTTTCTGTTTTCCTGGATATTGTCATAGTATTCCTGTGATTTTCTGAAAATAATCCACGTGTCAGTACCGGTAGACATATTTATTTCAGCAGCTGATTACTGTAACTGACCAATCACAACAGTGCCTACTGGTCACCACAAAATGTGCTGAATAAGATGCTTAGTCAGGAAACATTTCATTCTAAAGTATAATTTAAACTATTTTCCATGGGTAGTGGTAATGGGTAGTATTTCCACCCCTGGAAATTTCCTTCTCTGGGATCAAATTTGGATTTCTCGTGTATAAACTGACCACCCGATTTGTTTTGTGAAATTTGGTAATAAGAACTTGGCTTATATTTTTACAGTAATCAAAAATATACATAGTAAAATATTCTCTTCCTTTGCTTTCTCACTGTCTGCTGCCAGATACATCCCTTTTTCCTCATTTTGATTTATAGTGTCTTTCACCTCTTCCTCAGCCGCCACATTATGGCCAGAATGTCTAAAGCTGCGCTAAAAGGACAACCCTGCTTCACTCCTCTTTCAACTTTGAATGACTCTGACAGAACACCAATGACATTCACTTGAACATTTGATTTTGCATACAGAGTTCTGACCATATGAATAAAGGTCTCTGGAAATCTGATTGATTTCATTACAGCCCACAAATAATCTCTGGATATGTAATCGAAGGCTTTTTTCTGGTCCAGACTGATGACATGAAAGTCCTGTTGTTCCTCTGGTTTGTAAAGGATTTCTCTTAAAATTCATAAATGTCCCACATCATACTTCCTTTAATAGCACATTTTTTTTCCTTACCAGACATCACATAGTTGTAATTATCAATATCAGATTAATCACCTTTTTTATACAGCAGATACATGACACCTTGTTAAAAAGAAGCTCCCATGCAGCCTCTTTGCAGACCAAGATAAACTTGAACTAATTGATATCAGTTTAAATATAATAAACAAAGATGAGCTTTGTGCTGCTCTTTGTCCTTTGGATCAGAACAGTGACGTCAATCACTGTACGTCAGGAGAGCGAAGCTTCTGATTGGATAATTTAACCGAAGCTCTATCTGGCCAATGAATGAGCAGCAGCAGGAATATAAACCATGTTTTTGACGTTGTAACATATTTTCTGTAAAAAACTTCACTGCACTGTAGTTCTGAGACATGTCTGGAAGAGGTAAAACCGGTGGAAAGGCGAGAGCCAAGGCAAAGACTCGCTCCTCCCGCGCTGGACTCCAGTTTCCAGTCGGTCGTGTTCNAAGGCGAGAGCCAAGGCAAAGACTCGCTCCTCCCGCGCTGGACTCCAGTTTCCAGTCGGTCGTGTTCACAGGCTGCTACGCAAAGGAAACTATGCGCAGCGTGTAGGAGCCGGAGCCCCCGTCTACCTAGCGGCTGTGCTGGAGTATCTGACGGCTGAGATCCTGGAGTTAGCTGGGAACGCTGCCCGCGACAACAAGAAGAC
>VXCM01007079.1:0-24387 GCA_014773175.1 Lucifuga dentata
AAAATTTAAAGGACCGTGACTTCATAAGGCTGCGTAACTATTAGCAGGAGAAACATGGATTTTTATTTGCTTGAATATTTGTTTTTGAAAGATTAAGAGATTTTGCAAAATATCAAGAAAGCTGAAATACGGTTTTATCCTTTGGGAAATGATTGTCAGTAACGTAACATGTATGAAAATTGAATATATTAGGCTCAAACATACAAAATGGGTGGTATGGTCCTTTAAGGTGGGTGCATCAAACATCGCATTGTGAAAGATTTGAAGATTTAGCAAATAACATGAAAACTAAAATACAGTTTTGTGTTTTGAAAATTGGTTCTCAGTAACATAACATGTATGTGGGTAGTATTTATTGGGCTCAAACATGCAAAAATCACCTAGATGGCCCTTTAACTGGGCCATGTCCATCCACTCCTGACCAGAGGATCACTGTAAAGCTCAATGTTCTTGTTTTTCAAATAAAAGAGGAGGAAGAGATTTAGTTTTTCCTGTTGTTTTGCTGTTTCAGTCTAGACACACAACTTTTCTTAACCTGAAGCTTTAGCCGGCTTCGTGCGGACATGGATGTTGACTCTTCAAAGTCTTCCCGCCTTTCGATGCAACGCACCAGACACCGCAGAGACGATTCCTACTTGTACTTGTGATGTCGGTATTGCACAGATTACTCTTTCCTCTTGGTGTGAATGGCTGGCTGTACTGCACCATGTACTTTTGTGGCAGAAAAAGCCACTTTCAACTTAATGAGGCCATGTACCGCCTGATTCATTTACTCTAAAATGCATGTTGTGGGAAGAAGAACAGGGTGTCATTAGAAATCACTTAAAGGGAACCAAACAACAGGAATGTCTGTGCTCGGTTCTGTTTGCTTCTCATCAGCTTATGTTTTATTGCATGTGTTACTGAGAGATACAGAAAGACAAAAGAGACAGGAAGAGGTAGAGAGGAGGGGTGTTAAAAAAGTTTGAACTCCTGCTCCTTTGTGACCTGTTAAAATCACTTTGCGAGCATTCAGGGTCACCGAGGACAAAGAAGGGAGGAGAATCCGTTCTTATTTGACTCGGCAGGGAACAGCCCATGCTTGACCAGCTCTTTGGACCCCCGCTGGGCTAAACTATATGCTCTTTCTTCTTCTCTTGTATCTGATTTTGAAAGTGTGTCAAAGCCATCACTATGGTTGTTTCAGATATCATTGACCTGTGTGTGTTTGTGCGTTTGGAAGGGAAAGCTCCAGGCATTCTTTCTGCGCTGACTGTCCAGCATCACATCCAAACCACACAGCAGAGGCTCTTGATGTTTCTGTTGGAGGGGAATGTGTTTTATGCTGCATGCAGCTCCAGAGGTCTAATTATGCTCCGTTTGGAAGCGCAGACACCTCTGTGTCGAAGACAGACTCTATAAATCACACACAGTCATGAGTGGGAAAATCTGTTCTTTCTATTCTTTCAAGGGTTTGGCAATACAATTTAAAGCCATGACAAATAAAAGCAATAAACTATTTATTGTCTCGGGGGTAGAAATGGTTATATCTCTCCACACAGACAGGAATGGCATTTACACAAACAAATTGGCTGTAAACGCTTTTTATTTGAAACCTAGGATATAATTAGAAACTTGTGGCTTTCCAAGAAAGGATATGTACGGATGCATGAATGTATGTGTGCACATGTGTGTGCCTTCATGAGCCCATGTGCATGCATGCATGTTTTTTTTCTTGCTCTCTTTCTCCTCTTCATTATGTCAAGTAGCTTCCAAATATTTTGTGTCAGAAATAAAGTTCACATGAGGAATCTCACAGGTGGTCATGGCAAAAATACATTAGACTATATGGCCAGGAAATATGAATCTGACATTTACAAGTTGTTCAGAGCGCACAAAAGTCAGCCTGGATTTCTGACTGCACGGTAGTCGCCCCGCATCCCTCCACCTCAATGTGTGTAATCACAAGATTTAAACAGCAATCTTTAAGGTGAAAAGGCTCACACCAGTGTGTCATTTTAAAGGATCATCCCAGCTATTTTTCAAACATAGCCTTATTTTACTTGGTTTTAACTATAATGTCAGTCACTTCCAATCAGTTGTCAGTTTCTTACCTTTTAGGCCTTTACACACCAGACGCATAAAATTCGCGCGAGTATTTTATGCATTAAAAATGTTTTTCAAACACATATTCTTAATGCAGCCATTCACATCAACCACAGAATTCCGCAAGACAAATTTGTGACATTTATTTTTTTGGATCAAGCTCAATATTTCCGATTTTTCGCATGCAAATATAATGCATTGGACTACTCAAACTGTCGTTTGCTGGTATGAAAACATGAAGCATGGCGCATCGTCTGATTGTGTATGTATCAGAGAGCTCTGCTGTGATAAAATGGACACAAACTATAAAGACAACGAGTATAAAGTCAACATAGCTTCATTATGACAACGCTCTTAATGAGTATTTACCTACAGTTATCCTGAAGAATGTCCAGAAGCGGCCGTGATTCTGTAATTCCAGTATCAAACAGGGTTCTCCTTCTTCAGATGTAATGAATGCAGAATCTCCATGTCGTCTCTCCTCCCCCGGCATTTTTGGAAGTTAACAGTCCTTGTCACTTGTTGCTGACTCAGTTTTTTTCGTTGTGTGTTTGTTTTTTTTTTTTTTTTTTTNTTTTTTTTTTTTTTTTTTACAAATATTCTCAAAAATTGCACCATGTTTGGTGTGAATAGATTTACCAAGACAAATTTGATCTGAAAAATTTGCACTTTTGTGTCGTTTATTCGCATCGCTCTTGGTGTATAACAGCCTTTAGAGCTACATATTATTTGATGAAATGCAGTGCAGGACCAGTAACTAAATAAGCCTAATTTTGGTAGTAAGATGTCTAATTGTCTATATTAAAGTGTGTAAAAATTTGATTGAAAAGTGAGTTTTTTTTAGATGTCAAGGTTACATATGACGGCTGTTTCAACAGCATTTCAGTGTTTATATTTCACTGTATCCTGACATACATGTACAGGCATTGAGGTTCCAATAAAACAATCAGTATGTTTACATGCATGTTAAAAATGTGATTATACTCAGGTTACGGTCAAGAATAGATTATTTTCAGATGTCATATAAATACCCATTGTTAGATTGAAAGGGGCATAAATTGGACAAAGCTTATTCTGAGACCTAAATGATCTGATTGTAAATTGATTTATTTGGGCTTATAAATGTCATAATTGGAGTAAGCCACTTCCACATGCATTTTCATACCTGGCAAACTCTCCTCATACTCTAATTACGAAACACTTCATGTATATTTTGTGAACTGTGGAAACCTATTAATAACATACATGTATGCATTTCACTCACATTTCTGCTTAACGTACAGACAATTAATCAGAGTATAGCATGCATGTAAATGTACAAAATAATTAGGAAGTCCAAACAAGGCTAACTTTTTAACCAAATTTGTCCTGGTTTTAACTAGTTTTACAGAGCTCAATTTGCTTGGTGTGGTGTAAGTTTAGATTTTGATTAGTCCTTTACCTCTGTAACACGTTGATGTGTAACATGTAACACACATCTACGAAATACAAGGCTAGCGAGTGAGTGTTTGGCTGGTATCCATGTTTGAAAAAGATGGAAATAAGACCAAGGAAGTCTTTATAACATGTTCCATTTAATATTGCACTGTATGTGTGTGTGTCTGTGTGTGATTAAATACCAACCTAATGATCTGTCTCACTGTAAACTACACACAGTGTCTGGCTCCCAAATGACACTAAAAAAAGTAAAAAAAAATCTAAAAAAAAAAAACCCAAAACCAAACCCCAAATTAAAAGAGTTAGTCAAAAATATTTATTGCATATTTGAGTGCGTAATTCCCCCTAAAAAGTACAGCGCTGCATGAAGTGCAGATGTTTCATTCCGTTTGGGTTGTCATCACTTCAGAAGAGAGCTTTGGAAGATAGACTGAGTTATATACTGGATGAGCAATAATAGTCAACAAGTAACAGATGTGTGGAAGTCCCAGTAAATCCACATTTGATTCTGTATTTTTACGTTTTTCCCCTTCATTTCACTTAGATATATTTCTTTAATAAATGAAAAAAACACCTATTACTTTTTAATGTTACTACTTCTTGTGTGTAGCAGGAGTACAGAAGATAAATCATCAGAAGATAAATCAGTTTACATGTGTTATGTATTAAAAAAGTTCCATCGATTCAGATTCCCTGCAGATAACCAACAGCAATGCTTCTTCAGTAAGCTAGGCTATCTTGAATTTTGGACTTTCATTTCAATGAGCTGCCATCTCAAATTAACACTGATTCAGCCCTATAGAGTCAGCCTTCAGTAGGCTTTGGAGTCACGTAAGGTGCATCAATCAATTTTGGCCTCTAGATGGGAGAAAACCTCTAAACCAAACTGGATGCCACACAGTCCTGACATATCTTATCACCTTATTAATATGTGATGGCTAACGTGTTAGCAAACAGTTGCTTATACACACACTCAGCAGACACTGAGCAACATTAGTAACACACTGGAGTCATGTTCCTGTCCATCTAATGAATGAAAATCCAATATTTACTCTTTTCTTTTTTTTTTTTTTTTTTTTTTGTCTTCATCAACTCCTGACCAAAATATCTTCTCCTGAGCTGTTAGAGCTGTTTTGGTCCACATCTGGACCAAGAACAAACTGGTTTTAGTGAGTACAGGTAAAACTCATCGATACAGTAAATTGCAAAACAAAAAAAAAAAANAAAAAAAAAAAAAGAAGAAGAAAAAAGCAAACAATGAGCTAGATGAGGCTAAATGCTAACAGTTGTAGAGTTGGGTAATAATTCTGTTTTGTCTGTGAGCGGCTTTTTCACATTATATAGTAATTTGATTCAATGTCAGTATCGAGATATTGATTGAAGTAGGTTAAAGTAAATTTTTAGGGCTTCTTACTTTGACCTGAGGAGGTTTCTTCGTGAGCCTACAGCCTTGTAATGCAGGTAGCATGGAAACTACAGGATGGAGGCAGCGCTTCAGAGAAGCTGTCCAGACTGTGATATTGCTTTCACTCTGGGAATCTTTATTACTCCTCTCTCCCCCTCCACACTCCTCACAAATCAGATAATATGATGCACACATACATCCCTTCCTGTCATCCCTCCCCCACTGGACTCCCACAGCCTTCCCAGCATTGTGAGAGGACTGGGATGTGACCACGCATGAGTTACATGAGATTAATCTGCCGTTTGATGGGAAACGTGCCGTTCTCAAGGTCTTCTTGCAGGGGAGGCAGATTTAAGAGCTGGAGTGAGATTACATTTTCATTCTTCTCTCTTTTTCCAATGCTGACAGAGGAGCGCGTTGTATTTACTTTACCAACCTTTTACTGCCCACACACACACACACAGAGCGATAAGATGGTAGAACCATTAATTTCTCCCCCACACACCCTCACTCTCTCTTGGTTTAAACATTCTGCGGGGTTCAACATGCCCTCTCAGAATCACTGGTGTGAAAAGACAGTGTGTGTGTGTGAGAGAGAGAGAGAGTATTGAGGTGGAAAGTAACTAAGTAAATTTACTCCACTTCTGTATGAAGACATTACTGAAGGATACTATAGGCCCCTTCAGACCAAATGTTCAGACCTAAATTTAGAGCTACTTAACCTAGAACAATCTGGAGAAGGAACTGTATGGTTTCTTCCGTTCCATGAGTTCCAAGCTCGTATTCCTGCCACATTCAACTACTATGAAGATTATAGAAATTAGAGTAAATGATGTCTATAGAGCAAAATCCACAACATTTCTACAGCACAAGCTCAACTTACCTCCTGGTGGTAACTCCTCATCTGGAGGGATCACGCTACAATAGGTACGTTTACTTGGTGTTTTTTTTTTTTTTTTTTTTNTTTTTTTTTTTTTTTTTTGTCAAGTGGGATTTCATTCCGATTGATGGAAATCATTGTGCGAGTATACATGTCCCAAGAATATAGTGTTTGGTGGATTAATCCCAGAATACATGGTCATCTCTGACATGTGCACATGATCCCACATCCAGCTTTTCCCAGAATCCTGCCTGCGTTAAAGGCGGACCTGTTGCGTGTCCGTCCAGCCTTTCGACTATTTTTAATTCCTTGAGAACATTAAGTAGGAATGNACCTGTTGCGTGTCCGTCCAGCCTTTCGACTATTTTTAATTCCTTGAGAACATTAAGTAGGAATGTCGTCTCCACCATCGACCAGTTCTGCTTTACAACTGCCATTTTTCTCAAACCACGCTGTGCGTGAAGCGTCATGTCATTACTCGCATAATATGCATGTGCACAAAGCCCCTACCATGGAAAGCGATCCGATGTATCATGTACCATTTACACAGACTTTGATCAGGTTATTAAAAGGTGTACATCACCCTCTTTGACCCGAATAGAATTTTATTTGGATTTCCTCAGTTTATTCAGATTGACGTGTTTACATGAGGCAGTTTTAATCAGGCTGGCATCTAATCCAATTACTTAGACATCACTGAAGAATGCTGGTTGGTGACCCAAAGACACCACTTACCATGCTACATGCTATGTTTAGTTTTTTTTAAATGTTGTTTTCAATGTTGTTTGTGCTTTGCATTAAAATTTTGCTCTGTACAAAAACAAGCAAAAAGCAAGGATTTTAAATATTTGTATGAAAATCCCCAGAAACATGAGACAAAAAAGTCATCTTCAAAATGAGCATTTTCACTTTTCATACTTGATTTTCACTTTGAATACTTGCTTAGTTTTACTTTGCAGGAGAAGTTGAGTACTTAAAAAAAAAAAAATGAAAGAAAGGCTCATATGATGAAGTTGGTCTCAGAGATCATCGTGTACACCTTCATATATGTCAGTGTATGCATCACTGCCGCAGCTAAATTTCCCCTTACAGCTTGTCAGGTTCTCAGCCATCCATTAGGCTAGCTAGGTGCCAGTCTGAGCAGCTGTTAGCCGCCTGAGTGCAGCAGCTAAGACAAGTCCCAGTGGAGGAGCTCTATATCTCGGCCTAATCAGTCACCCCCAATCCAAACAACACGTCAGCCACGCAGGTTTAGCAGGCGGCGAGGTTNCCTAATCAGTCACCCCCAATCCAAACAACACGTCAGCCACGCAGGTTTAGCAGGCGGCGAGGTTCAGCCAAATCCACTCTACAGCTGGTGTGCGGGACATGCTGCCTTTTAGCCCATTCTGGCACACACCTGCTCAGTGTCAGGTCAGGCGTGTGTCAAAATACACAGGGTAGGGTGGGGAGCATTAAAATCCTACATGATGGGCTTTACTCTGACCTCGGAGGCGTCGCTCCAGAGGTTAGCAGCGGTATTAACACCTGTATCTGAGAGATGCATGTCTGTTTTAATGTTATTACCTTATATTTCTAAAGGTGAAGTAACGTCTGTGCCTTAAAAGTTTGGTAAAGTTTCCATTTTAGGAGACTTTCTACCTGTGCTGCACTTTTTCATTTGAGAGGGAAATGGCGTACTTTTTCGTTTTGTTTCCACGACTAGTTATTAGTACAGCCAATAACTAGTTATTAGCTAAGTACTAATAACTAGTTACTTTGCAGATTCATATTTTACATCCAATAAGAGATCAGCTGTTTAATAAAAGTTGTGAATATAATTCTTTTCCTTCCTTCCTTCCTACTTTCTTATTTTGTTTTCTTTCTTTCCTTTGTACTTTCTTTAACCCTTCTTTCCATCTTGCTGTACTTCCTTACTTACTGGAATACATTTTACTTCCAATACTTGTTTGCTTTTACTGTAGAACTCTACTTTTACTGTAGTAAATCATTTTAAAACTTCCACCTCCGTCGACTTCACATCCACAGCCGATTTTTCTCCGTCTCCCTCTTATGACATGTTAAAGCAAATTGCTTTGGTTTCTACCTCCGTCCCTTTTCCTTCCCTCTCAGTACATCTCTGTCTCCCTCCCTCTCTCTCTCTCTCTCTCTCTCTCCCATTTATTTGCTCTCCTTTACTTACATTGACACAGAGTTTTTCCTGCAGAGTGTCCATTCACAGATTCTTTGAAAGGATCTACTGGCTTGGCACACGAGTCCTGCTCTCCGGAGGTGACATCACCATATGTGACCCACTCTGTGCAAACCTTACCTCTCCAGCTCACAGCGAGATCCAAGATTAGAGTTCTCTCTGTCTCTCTCTCTCTCTCTCTCTCTCTCTCTCTCTCTCTCTCTCTCTCTTTCCCTACCTCTCACATTCTGTCATTTTCACTCTCACTCTCTCTCTTTCACTCTGGCTGTATCTCTCTGTCTCTCTTTTCTTCTGTTGCTCTCTCTCTTGTCTTTAATCCAACTAAATTCAGCTCTGTTCTA
The DNA here is from genome assembly GCA_014773175.1 of Lucifuga dentata. Taxonomy (NCBI): domain Eukaryota; kingdom Metazoa; phylum Chordata; class Actinopteri; order Ophidiiformes; family Bythitidae; genus Lucifuga; species Lucifuga dentata. Next base: position 8,340 of record VXCM01007079.1, read on the forward strand.
TTCTGTTTTGCCCCTGTTTGAGCTTATATACTGCTGTGCAACCCTTTGCCCATCCTCTGGTTACAGTTGGATGTGAGAGGCGGGTTTAAGATCTCAATCCTCTTACTGAGGACTTTGTGTTTGTGGTGAGACACTCTCTGATCCCATCCACAGTGCAGGGCTGCCAGGCTTTTTAGACACTTTGGAAGAGCGGCTGTAGATAAAGTGCCTGGTGAGCCGTATACCTCAGCAGCCTGAAGGCTTGTGAGTGGCAGTAGCTGGGTATGTGTGTCAGGACAGGAAGGGGAAACTGATCCTCTTAGCAGCCTTGAGTTGTCCCACTGTCAGGAAAGTGTCACTTGAGTTGGTCAACCTGAGAGCGCCAGGCCAGATTGTCTCGCCGTCTATCTCCTTCTCAAACTGCTCTCAGAGGACCGCTGGCCTATGCTGTACTTGAACTCGGTTCAAGGTGCCACAGTACCTTTTTGACCAAATCTTTGTTAGGACCAATAATAGCTCTAAAATAATGCAAGGGGCTGTGTATTGTGTGATACAGTGTGAGGGGAATACTGGCTCTTTGTTGGCTCTGTTCATTAAACTGCTTAAATCACTTAATGGTTAAGGCTTAATGTTGGAAGTGGACGTGTTTTTTTACCTTTCCCTCCTGGCAGTCTGCCGTTCTGCTGATTAAGTAGCTGAGAGTCTGTGTTGGCTGTGATTGGTGGATTGAGGGCTGGAGCGCCTGAGGAGAGTTTGTGATCAGCCTGTCTGGTATAAATTCAAGAAGAAGCTTTGGCCCTTTTTCTGCTTTAGCCACGTACACAAAGCTCCATTTTTATCGTTTCTGTTGTTCAGGTATTTGCTTTTAGTAGTATCATATTCTTGTAATTTTGGTTATGTATGTTTTGTCTGGTTTGGTTGCTTTTTATTTTTACTTACCAGTTTGTGTCCTGTGTGTGGTTAGCTAGGGATTTTGGTGTTCAAGTGTAGTTCTTTTTGGTTTGAAGACATAATCAGAGTTTTAGAGTTTTATTATATTGGCCTTGGCAACACCACCGCTAGATAAAAAATTTACTTTTGGGTAGTTCAGAAAGAAATAGTTTGTATAATTATCTCTGTCTTATTTGCATCTATTGCAGCTCTGTCTTATAACCAGAACATGCAGGATGTATCAGTTCTGAATCATGTAAACACAGGTAAATAGCATGAGCCACTTAAAGAAGATGTAAAAAGAGTATAAAAAAAATCAGATACAGGCAGAAAATCATTAATCCATCCACTGATTCACAGCCTAAACCCATTCAAACCCAAAATTATTTACTAATGCTGCATTCATTGTACCTCAGAATTGAAAAATTAACCCAGAATGACATAATTTACAACCACCAAGCGTTCAAGCTAACCAGAGAGGCAGACTACATGAGTGTCTGCTTGCAAACTTTTTGTTTTGTTTGCTCTGTCGGATCATTAAGAAAAAAAAAGCTGCATTTTAGCATTTATGGGCTATTTACCTTTTCAAAACAGCTACTTTATTGCCAGCATTATATGTTCAACCTGTTGTGTCTGCATGCTGATTGATTTAAAGAAAATTATTCTAAACATTTCTTTAGAAATAGAGAAATTACTGTTTAGAATGTAAGCAACCATGCTAAAATGACGTCAATACTGAAATCGGGGTTGAGGCACCTTGTTCTTTTCCCAGTCGGGGGTTGGAAATTCTGAGTTCTGGGTGCATATCAAACGCAGCATAAAAGTCATTTTACTCTTGTTCTTCTTTTATTGCCAACATTCACAAAGTTCAACTCGCCTCAGGTTCAAAGCACAAAGAAAAATTAATTTTGGCACGGCCCACATAGTGCACTGCAGCACAGGAATGTCACCAGGAAACAAAAACACCGGATGCAAAATAGGTACGAGTTAGAAATCTCCTTTGCTGGTCAGAACTCAGACCTCCTGCTGAGAGCTGCCAGGCATATTCTGGTGCCAATTGCAGCCCAAACAAAGACCACAAGCTTCACCACAAACACATCGTAACAGAATTTCCACAACATATGCTCTAACCCCACACTGTCACTTCTTTTCTTCAGTCTTTGTGGATCTGCATGCGATTATAAATCTAAAAATCTTAAATATTCAACTTTTCTCTTACCCTTCAAAGACATCTACAGATCTCCGTTAAAGTTAGGCTAAATTTGGTTGAAATTTGTATGTTTTGTAGATGTCTATGCATTTGTACATTTGTTTGGCCTGCAGACAAGTACATGCAGAGCTATTGAGAACTGGAGTCAACTTTTTTACCAAAACAAATGATTTTTCTTTGTAGTTTAACTGTTATTTTAGCTGAATGTCAGTGACTATATGTGCCAGATTCTTTATGCCATTTTTAATTTGCAAATCACCAAAGCCATTCTTTCCACATATATATCTCTATGGTCTGCGTACTTTCCGTTGATTGATTTCCTGCTTTGAACCAAAAATTGAAAAACGAGTATTTTTACACAGCCAGTCAAACACAAACATCCAATCTTCATCAGGAAAAAAATGCAACATCTGGACTGTTTTCAAATATTTTTTCAAAAAGTTTAGCTCAAACATTCTTTTTTTTTTGCGGTCATTGTCTCCGCACTCCACAGAGAGCTGAAAGTGAAACTGTGGCCCGTTATCCCCAATTATATCCCTGATTATAATCGAGTGGAGATTGCAAAAACACACAGAACAATTCCTGTTAATAACCCCTCCTCTCTCCTAAAATGAAAGTGTGTTTCGTTTTCCCCATTTATATGATTAATTGCGTTGTGATCGCAAAAACAAACACATGCACACGTTACCCACTCTGAATCCAATGAACAGAGGGTACATGGACCCTCCATACATTACTCTCATCTTTCTCTTCTTGTCTCCAGATGTGTGTCTAATCATGTCATGTCAGTGACAAGCCAGGCTGCTCAGACAGCTTTCTGTTACAGCAGCACAAATTATGCCATAGTTGTGCGAAATTTATTTACCTGCTAAAAACTAATTGACTCAATAACTATAAGCCAACTGGAAATTGATGCAAATGTCAGCCCTAACCTCCAAACAACAAAATGAATGAGGACTGAACATTGCGGTTAACACAAGTTGACATGTGACATAAAGTTACATCCCATCTTCTTTTCTTTACTAATGTCAAAAGACAGTTAACAGAATCAGCTGCTAATTCTTATTCATTCTGTTTGTAGTTTTCGGTCACTGGTGCGGAGACATAGAGGGCAAAACAACCAGGCGTTCCTACAGGTGGCCAACACTGGACACTCCGTAGAACTGGCCTGTCAATTTTCCATCTGTTTCAAGCCATGAATATTTAGATCACCTCTCAAAAGAAGAATAACAAAAATATGGGGACAAACTGCAAATTTTGGGCACTTGAGATCCATATACAGCACCCACCGCAGTATTTCAATCACTAAAAACAGCACAGTCCCTGCCGGAGCTCCAGTATGGTGATGTTTAATATACCTTGTGGAGAATCCCTTACACTGCCTCCAGGATGAAAGCGTACAAAAGTACAGGCAGTTCTATGTATTTTAGATCTGGATGGTCAATAATGCTGCTGTTTGGGAAGTGAAGGACAAGAAATTATTTGTCAAAGTGAAGGTGAGTGTGAATTAGCTGAAGTTAGCTAGCTATCTAACGTTGATTCTAGGCGTTGTTAGTTTCAGGGTCACTGTAGTCAGCGTTGTAGGACAGTAGTGACAAGGTAGTAATATTTAGGTTAGGTTAACATGATATCTTATGACATATGACATGTTCGCTGCAAAGACATGTGGACTTTGATGGTTGTGTTGGGATTCTTTGCCCTCCCCACAGATGGAGGCACATCTAATAGCACAAATCCACAACCTCCTCTTCTCTGGGTTTTCTTTCTTGAATGGGATTCTGTAGTAGCAGGACCCAGGCTTGTCTTCTCGTCGGTTAGCACATCCAACTGAACAGCAACTATCCGGCATTTAGGCTAAACAAACAACAAACCTTGTAAAAATAATTGGCGGGCTCCAGGTGGGCGTTCCTATAAGGCGTGAAAACTATAAATTTTAGCTAATTAAGCTTAATTTAGCTTTACATCAGCCTTGTGCACACTTGTTACACTCTCAGCTTATTCTTACATTTTTGCTCTGCTGGAGAATCATTTCACTTTGAGCTTTCTCCAAAAGGCCAGATGTGTCAGCCAACAGAGATGGACGCTGGCTCGTTAGTCAGAGAGGCTGATCTTCATCTTCCTTGTGACCAGCGAGGCCTGTCTTTGCTGTCAGCACCCTGCCTGAGTTAAGGATCTCCAAATGATTTTCCTCTAGAAGAAGCTGGCCGCACACACAAAACTACTCGCCTCAAGTTGATTATTTATGATTTTCCACATGACCCACAGTCAGCATCATTCAACAGAATTACATCTTAATCATTCTCCTGATAGGAAAGAAACCTGACAGTATAAAAAAAAGTTGAGATTGAAAGTGGATGCATTAGCTTAGCACAATAAAAGCAGAGTGACACAAATTAAAATATTTGGCCTGTCTTATAAGCAACACTTACCAGGTTTGATAGAATTCTGTCAGCATTCAGGCTTTTATTTATCTTTTAGCAATTTTTAGTAATGTTTTTATACTCTTCCTTTCACAAAGTTATATCTGTAATGAAAAATGCAATAAATGTCCACATTGAGTTACAAATTGTTACTCTCAAGGTGAAAAACAAAACAGACTAAATAAGGATCCAGTTTGAGTAAATGTAACATGTTGTAGATTAACTGTAGCGAAAGGCAGCCAGGTGTGCTTTCATCATGATCCATGGTGCGTAACATGTAAAATGCATGTTTTTTGTAAAACGAGTTCCGTTCCCACGGCTGTTCGTAAGTCGGATATGTATGTAAGTCGGAACAGTTCCATAAGGTGCATATCTGGCATATGTATTTTACTTAGTTGTGTATCTAGCGTATATTTTACCTTTCTATGATAAACATTAAAGAAACACTTCCAGATATCCTAAAACATTGTAAACATAATACAGTACAGTAATAATAATAATAATAAAAATGTACTAACTGCACCGCTGACGATGCGCAATGTTTTGATGTGCGTCGTAAAGTAGGCACCGTTCATTATTACAAATCATTGTATGTAACTCGAATTTTTAATTTAATAGGCTTTATGGCGGTCGATTCGTAGTTATGGGTTGTTGTAAGTCGGACGTTCATAAATCGGGAACTGCCCGTGTATATCTATCTATCTTATAGATATACAGATATATATCAAGACAGCACTTAGACAGCTAGGAAATTTTCTATTTGAATCACTCATAGAGGAAGGAAATGAATAAGTCAGTTCAGATCCTCCACTCCCACAAATCTGAAATAATGAACTGCATTGTGCCAATGTCACTGGGACTGTCACAGACTTTGTGTTTCCAATTAATGATTTACTGTTTGAGCTGCAATGGAAATGTGCTGCATTGTGAGAATGTAACACAGTGGAATGCTGACTGGGACAGAGACGCTCAGTGTGGAGAGATTAATGATGAGAGAGAGACTATCAGATTGCTTGAGGCAGAGAGGAGAGAGAGAAAGACAAAAGTACAGACTCTGTATCTTACATTGAGATTGTGACGGAGATGAGTTGAACATATGGATTAGGAAATGATACATGTCGGTTCATGTCAGCATTTCATTTTCTGATTTCAAAGCTGTCCTGAGATTGTTTACAATATACTCTTTATACTCTTCTGCTGCAGAAATGAAGTTCTATTTCCTGATTTTTTTTTTTTTTTAAACACCTGCTGTCCTTTCTCTGTTACACAAGGTGGGATCACTGCATTAATTCTCATTTTATTTGTCTGACAGGTGTTTTTCAGTCTCTGTGGAATGTTGTCTGTCTCTTACTCTTTTTCTGCATGCTGTGGTGTCCCTCAGGGCTCAATTCTTGGTCCCATCTTTTTCTCCATTCATACCCTCCCACTTGGTCACGTCATTTGTAGTTTTGGTCGGATTTCCAACCTTTGCTGCACAGATGACTCTCAGTTGTGTATCTCCTTTAAACCTGATCAGTTAGACAAGATAACATGTCTTCTGTCCTTTACAGATTAGAAAGTGGAAAGCTGCCACTTGAACTAACATAATTTCCCCATTTACTGCCACTGACATTAGTACGAGTGTCAATCTTTTATTGCTCAAGGCAGAGTGGATCAATCAGTATGTTAACATGCAAGTTAAAACTTTGATTTTACTCAGAATAAGGCAATAAATAAACTTCTTTTCAAACATGTCAACACCATAATTAGACTGAAATCAGCATAAATCAGAATAATCTCAGTCTGTCATTTGGATGCAGCCGTAAGACATTGTAAAACTTTGCCGTCGCCTGTATGCCACAATAAAGGATAAATTATAAAACTGTGTTTACACAGTGCTTTGCACACGTTGCACAATTTGCAAAAAGTGTCTTGTTTTAAATTTAATCTGTAAGAAGGACAGGATACATTCAGGATACTTGCACATCCTTTATGGACAGACTGACAGTAATCGAGCCAAAGGTTAACTGCTGAATATTTCAGACGTGAAAAAATGCAGAAATAGTAAAAAATGCCAAATAATAAGAAAGCTAATCTTAGCTGGTATTCCAGGGGTGTTTCCTTACCCTCTGCTTGTTTTTCATAATGCAGTCTCAACACTTTTTCTGCTTCTGTGGTGGAAATCACACAATGGCTGATACTGATTGCTTTATTTTCTCAGTGTGTACCCCCCTCTCGCGTTTGTTATTGCAGTACAGGAGGGTATGCTGGACAGGGGGGCAATGCTGAGCCTGCAGAATCTGACCATTCTCTTTCTAATAATTTGAAATCCTGTGGGGTCAGAGGTATAGAAGACGGAAGGTGCAGGGGGTCTGGGTGGTTGGGGTTCGGGGATCTTGTAGGAGGCATGGGGGGGCATGCATGGTGCTAGATGGCAGGTTTGCTCAGGGTACGTGAAAAGTGAGCTGAACACACTTCTGAAAATATTTGGATAAAGTATGCAGTCTGCTGTGCACGTGTTCACTATAGATGTGTAGGTGTCTGATTGTTTGACTGACACGTGTCTAGAGAAGAAGCTGCACAATGCAATCCATCTGAACACAGCAGGTTATAATACAATGCAAAGTAATTTTTGTCTATTAAATTGAGTTATTTTTGCACTTTTGCTTTGTACTCAAAGAACAGGGCCTTCTAATTTTAACAATAAAACCCCTTAAATGTTTAATATAAAGATTGTGCATGAAATAATCACTTTAAGGGAACGAATTCGGACCACTATTGGTTTTCCAGTAGTGACTCAGGGCTTCATATAAACATAATAATGTTTATTTAAGCGGCCTGTCTCAAAATCATGCAAAGCGAAATTAAATGCATTAAATTCACAGATTTAAGGGATCCTAAGTTAATGCAGTGTTTTAAGGCAAATTATTTTCTTCAGGGATGTTGTCTGCAATTGATTGGGTTTGGCATTTTTCTTTTAATGATATGCAAATTCTAACAATAAAAAAAATGTATATAAAACTACAAAAATTTTCTTTTTCTTTTCATGACACAATATTTCATGCACGGTACCTCAGTTTCAGCTGGTCGAAGGACTTAAATAACCTTTTAAGGGTCACGAACAATGAGTAATTCATAAAATTAGACAAATAATCTGTTACTGAGTGGAAAAAAAATCTGCCATGCGGTGAGATTATTTCACTCTGTCTCCAATACAAATCAACTTGTTTCAAGAATTTTCTAAAAATGAGCATCAGTTTATTGAAACAAGGCAGGCTGACACAGATGACTGCACCAGAATCACGAAAAATAACACTTGATGATTCCAGAAAAATACTTGATTCCTATTAGAAACAGCAAAATACTGCACTAGCAGATTCTTTCACTTGTTTTAAGAAATTAAGACTTTTTAGACTCAATAATAGACAAAAATAACTTGATAAGATGGAGATATTTGCAGTCTGTGACCCAAAACAGTAAAGCAATACCTCTTTGGCTGAGCATGTGGTTACACAAACTCACGCACAAACACACACTTACAGGCTGTGTAATGAAATGTCTGTTAGTTAGTGGGTTATGCAGGCCACCTACACACCTGCCCAGAGGAATGTTTTATCAGTATTGCATGTGGGGGGTATCACCAGCGGTATCCACTCACATACCATTGATGCCAGCAGGGGATGTGGCCGGTGGTGTGGAAACCTCCAGAGGTTGGAGAACAGTCAGTGATACACTGGTTGGAGGAGAGAAGAAAACTATTTTTCTCTCTTTCTGAGATGTTTTCTCTCCAGTTCTGATGGAAATATGGGCGCAGTGTGTTTGTTGAAATGTAAAATCAAAAAATTATATGTTATTGAACATTTAGAGAAATATAAGCAACGCATTTTCTGTCTGTAACGTCAGCAGATGCTTGCACAGCAAAAATTCTATAAAAATACATAAATAGATAACTTGCTTTTTCCAGCACAAGATAAATATGAAAGATGAAAAGTCCTGAGTAAAATGAAATCCTGTTGGATGATGAGCGGCTCTGTCGGGATGCAGTGGGTCCCTCATACCGGGGCTCTCCGTTTACGTTATTCATACGGAGGAGGGTGTGACTTGTTGGCTCTTTTTTTTCCGCCTGTATAAAACGAGAAGTTCGCGTAAAAGAAAATACAGATGGAGAAGGCTAGCCGGCTCGCTGTGTCACAGAGAGTCTTAAGCCTGCGTGACAAATCACACACCGTTCCTTTGTGACCAGCTTCATCGGCAGAATGCCCGGTTTCTGCGTACTCTGTCTCGCCACCGTGCTGGCTGCGTTCACCCGGCTCGCCGGCACCGTGGGTCCGGTGGTCCGATGCGAGCCGTGCGACGCCGGCGCGCTGTTGCAGTGCAAACCGCTACCGAAGGAGTGCGCGGAGCGGGTCCGGGAGCCCGGTTGTGGCTGCTGCATGACGTGCGCCCTCACGGAGGGACAGGCGTGTGGAGTGTACACGGCGCGCTGCGGCTCCGCTTTGACCTGCCAGCACCAGCCGGGGGAGATCCGACCCCTGCAAGCCCTGCTGGAGGGACGGGGAGTGTGCTCCAGCGCCGCGTCCAAAAAACTCAACAGCATTCTTATTCCCACGCAAAAACAAGGTAGGCAGCGCGCCGTTGCAGTGTTTTCATGTGATGTTTGCATGGATCGCACGTTGTTGCTCATTTGGTGGCTTTGACAGGGTTTTTCACACGGTTGTGAGCAGGGTTCTCTGCGTGGACAGAAACAGCAAGTCCACTTTACTGATAGAGAAGATGAAGATGCTCTGCTCAGATGCACATTTTCTGCTTTGGGTTATTGCACATTTTAAAACACCGTTCCCGGTCGTGGGTTGTAAAGGGCAGACTTGACAACATTGCGCAGTAGCCTAGTGGTGTGTGTTTGTGTTTGTGTGTGTGTGCGTGTGTGTGTCAGGGTAACAAGTCCCGCAGCCTGAAAGTTTGAGTGGATGACACTGGCTTTGGTTTGGAGGTTTTACTTGCAATTACGCAATCAGTTGCTGCGCTGCCGCCACGCAACGAGACGCACCACACGCAGCATCAAAAACACCACGAGAGAAAAAAATGGTAAGTGAAAATGTTGTTTAGGGACTCTCTCTCTCTCTCTCTCTCACACACACACACACACACACAGAAAACCTGGCTCCCTCAAACCAATAGTTAAGGAATACATACAGTAAGTATACAGTAGCTGAGGCTGAGCGCAGACCGTGTCCGTGTTTTCTGCGTGTCCTTATTTTCCTCAAATAAAGCTCGTGGATTTTTGTACACAGCATGAAAATATGCGCTGCTGTTTTTCTGGCTCAGGATGTGGGCCAAAACATCTTGGGGGTGTGGTGGGGGGGGTGGTCTGGTACTCTTGTTTGACTTCTCTGAGGGTTTGAAGCACACACACACACACAACCCATTTTCAATCAGCCCAAACTGCTTATGACTTCATTGCCTGTTGCTGTGTGTGTGTGTGTGTGTGTGTGTTGCCTCGTACCTGCGTGCATGTTGTTTAGCGTGGATGGAAGCATGCTCACACTGGTGACATGGCACACATGCCACTTCCATGCGAATACACACTGTTGTGTGTTTAGGCCATGCTGACGTCAGGCCTCCAGAAGTGTGTGTGTGTGTTTTCTTCTTCCTAGTTATTTGGCTTGGCTGCAGTAACGTGTGGTGTGCAAGCACTCAGCAGTCACATTGTCTCTCTCTCACACACACACACACACACACACACACACACAGAGAGAGAGTCAACTTGCCCAAACACTTTAAACTCTTCCTTATTTTTTCATTGCTTGTCAGTTTTCTATATAGCTTTCCAACTTTTCTTCTCTCTCTCTCTCTCTCTCTCTCTCTCTCTCTCTCTCCCTCCCTCCCCGTTTACTTACAAACCTCTAATTTAGGACAACATAGACATTATTCCCAATGCAGGAATAAGTAAGGAACAAGAAGAGCTCCATGTTAGCGTGCTTCCTCAGCGTGTAGCAACACACACGTGTGTATTTACAGTATGTTCACAATAGGAGATGGGGAACGATAGGAAATGATCCTTAGCGCCCCTGTTGGTCAGCTCCTGTAAGTGCAGCTCAGTGGTTTCCAGCGGAAGTCTCTCCTCCCAGACATTAACAAGCTCTCTGCGCCGCAGTTTCTGCTATTTACCCTCTGACATTAGACAAACAAATTGCGTAATGTGTTTATCTGAAATGTCGCAGTTATAAAAGTTAATATCGGCAGTAAAAATTCATGCAGATATTTAAAAAGGACTTGAACTTTCATGAGAGCTGCAGAGTTGAGAAAGTATTAGGGCTGGATATTAAAACAATATATTTCTTTATATAACCAAATGCTTCCATATGAAGGAGAATCAAAATGCTATATTATTATTGTTATTATTATTATTATTATTATTATTATTATTATTATTATTAGTATTAAAGGACCATACCATCCATTTTGCATGTTTGAGCCTAATATATTCAATTTTCATACACGTAACTACTGACAATCATTTCCCAAAGCATGCTGCTGGAACGGTGAATTAAAAATGTTTTTCCTACCTTCCAGACCTCCACTGGTTTCAGTTCATTCTGCTATTAAAATCAACTTGTTGATACTGTAAACGTTCTTGGGATAGGTAATCCATCATCACCAACAAGACGTGTATTCAGGTTTTTTTAGAAGTTATGTAATTTTAGTGTTTAAGCTCAATAAAAAGCGTGGAGTGAATGTATGCCTCCACCGGGGAATATAGTCCCAAAAGAAGACCTGCGTTTATGGAAAAATTTAAAGGACCGTGACTTCATAAGGCTGTGTAACTATTAGCAGGAGAAACATGGATTTTTAAGGTGGGTGTATCACTTGAATATTTGATTTTGAAAGATTAAGAGATTTTGCAAAATATCAGGAAAGCTGAAATACGGTTTTATTCTTTGGGAAATGATTGTCAGTAATGTAACATGTATGAAAATTGAATATATTAGGCTCAAACATGCAAAATGGATGGTATGGTCCTCTAACAGTAAAAGTTACAGAACGAAAGTGAAAACACAAAGATTTAGGTGAAAAACTGAAACTAGATCTCCAGTTTTGTGGATTTTTATGCTCTTTGCTCAGTTAAAGAAGGAAGAAAGAAAAAAAACAAATGTAAAAAATTAAGCATCAAAGGAAAGATAAAGGATGGAAAGAAGGATGAAAAGTTGGAAGGAAATAAAGAAAATAAGGAAGGGAAAAAAGAATGAAAGGAATGTGGTATCAGCCTTACTCAATAGTAACTCAGACGAATGTCATGGAATACTATTGCAGGAGAAAAGTGGAATGGAAAGAAAATGAAAACTGAAGTCGAGAACTGGAAACTCAAAATGATTTAGTAATAAAATAACAAAATGTGATACTTTAATGATACAGGCAGATTTTTTCCATTTCGTTTTTAACGAGACGTGTGGCCAGTTTTTGTAAAAGTGGACATTTTAAACTGTTTATGCCTTTAATTGAAGACTTTTCTGTCCGTAGGTTTTAAATAATTGAGAAACCGTATCGACACATCAAACTATATCAATTCTGGATCCAGATTTAAAGGAGCATACTGGTAATTTCCCATGTTTGAGCCCAATATAAACAAACTGCATACATGATACATTACTGTCAGCCATTTTCCAACACATACTGCTGGAGCGATACATTTTAGAATTGTTTTTCCTACCTTCCAGGCTGCCATTAGTCTCAGTTCATTCCACTACGCTATTAAAACCAACTTGTAGAGCCTTGAAATGTGGTTGAGATAAGAAATTCATCACAGCGAACACAATCTCTATTAAATTTTTTGTTGAAATTAATTAATTTTACCAACATGGAGTTGCACAGAAGAAAAAGTCTCCGCCAGGGAATATAGTCAAGAAAACTGCTTTTTCTGAAAAAATAAAATGATTCTGCCTTCTAAAATCGTGCATAAGTGTTAGCAGGTGAAACGTTGAATTTTAAGGTGTGTGTGTCACCTGAACATTTGATTTTGAAAGATTAGGAAATTTAACAAAATATGGTTTTATATTTTGGAAAAATGTCTTTATCGGGCTCTAACATGCAAAATCACCGGTTTGCTTCTTTAATCAGGACGGAAAGCTTCTGTCAGCTTTACTGGAATCTGATTTGTTTTCACGTTGATGTTGTTGACGTCCATGTTGTTATTCTAAGTTCTGGCGAGCCCGGAAGGCTGTGGAACCCCACAACGTCACTAATTGATCAGGTGGTCACAGAGGACGGGGGTGTGCTGCCAGCACGCCTGCCCACATGGGCTACACCCCTACATGCCCGTCCGCCGCCCTTACCGCAGCTTTCCAACACAAAATCTGCTTTGAGTTAACAGTTGAAGCCGTGTTTGGGTGTGCATGTGTGTTCCCATCGTCTCTCTGTCCTTCTGTCCGATTCCACAGCAAGTGAAGCTCTCGTGTCTGACTACGGCTTTGCGGCAGTGTGGCTGATGGCATTTAGTTGGGTCATTTCCTATTAGGGAGTAGCTTTTGGAGCCCCCCCCCCACTGCTATGTGTCATCATTCCCATCTTTTCTTCCACTCAGATGGTTGGCGTTCTGCTCTGTCTTTAATGATTTGATGGGAATCTTTGCCAGCGCCGTGGACTATTAATATCATCTGCACTGTCCTCTTCCACTTTACCTTTTATTGCCCAACTTACTCCCCTCCTCCTCCTCCACACAAACACACATATGCATCATTTTCTCCTCAGCGTCCTTAGATTCCCGTTTATACTTGGCTCCTTTCCGTGACTCTATCTCTCTTGGTCGGCACACTGTGGAAATTTGTGGATATGATGTAGTTATGTTTCTGTTTATTACTTGGCTTCATCTCAGGCTCCAAACAGCCCACAAGGCACTGGGCTAACTTTTTTTAAAACAGGCATCTTTTAGACAGTCAAGCATTCTCCGTTGGATTAACTGCAGGAAAAGCAACTATTCATTATCCTTTACTAGTGCAGCACCCATTCAAAGCGTGTGTGTTCGGAACAGGCCAGACTTGTGCGGTGTGCACCGCAGCCTGCCATGATTTAGTTCTGCACGCCCTTGTGAGCTAGCTTTGTTTGCTGTACGGGGTCAGGTTGAGACCGTGCCACTGAACCGAAGCGTATCCTGCCACACGGACTATTTTTCACCAGCACAGCTCAATTTGAGAACTACGCATCCAAACAACTTCACACGTGACACTGCACATCTTTGAGCAATAAGCCTGCTGAATTTCAACTTCATACAGAGCTGGATTCTAGAGATATTGGTGCCTCAGACAGAGAAATTGTCTTTATAGTTAGATAAAGTACATTTCAGAATTTTAAACTGAAATATGTCCCAATGTAAACCTGCAGGAATTGATTTTTTGCCATTTGGGAGCAGAAAACAAGCGTTGCACCACAAAAACGTGACATACCATTCAAGTTGAATGATGGATTGTTCTTAATGCTGATTGAATCTGCAGCTTCAGTTTTAGAGACTCAGACGTCATATCGAACAGCAAAGCTCAGTATTTGAATCGCAGGAGCAATATTCCATTTTCCATCCAGTTTTTCAACAAGTATCTATGTCCAGGTTGCAGATAAGCGAAGTAGCAACGTCCTTCTCCCGAGCAGCATCATCCAGCTCTTCCTGGGGAACCCTGAGGTGTTCTCAGGCCAGCTGAGATATCTAATCCCTCCAGTATATTCTGGGTTTACCCCCATGGTCTCCTCCCAGTTAGACATTCCCAGTTAGACGTTCCCAAAATAACCCAAGGAGGTGTTCAGGAGGCATTGAGATGAACAAGCTCATATCAGTTCACAGGAGCAGCTCTTCTTCTTCTTCTTCTTCTTCAAGCTGTTCATCCTGATCGACACCCTCATGTCACACCCTTATTTCAACATTCTCATTCTTCTCGTCGTTACTCAGAGCTATAATCATAGGTGAGGATTGAAACTTAGATCTCACGAGCTTCGTCTTCATCACGATAGTCCAGTACAACTGCAGACGCCACACCAATCCACCCATCGATCTTATGCTTCATGCCACCCTTTGCTCATGAACAAAACCCCTACAGAGGGCTTGAATACACGGCCCACCACCGCAAGTATATTTTCAACCTGTGGGAAAACATTGTATGGTCATCCTGAAGAATGTCCAGAAGTGGCGGTGATGAAGCTTTAATTCCCATATCAAATAGGCTCCGCCTCCTTCATATTTAATGGACGCAATCTCCCATCTTTGGTAAGTTAACAGTTAACAGGTCCTGCTCGCTTGTTGCTGACTCATTTTTTTGCGTTGTGCGTTTTTTTGGAGTGAACCCATACAAATATTCACAAAAATCATGCATATATTTACTACGATATATTTGCATCCAAAAAATTTGCACTTTCGTGTCATTTATTTCCATCACTCTTGATGTGTAACGGCCTTAAGGCAGCATATTTTACTGTCAAACACTTTTATTATCAATACAAATATACTGGATGTATGAATATTATTGGCTTGCCATATATTGTCAGACTCCAATTTTATAACATTTATTGATATTATCTTGTTTGTTTTTTTAGTTTGTTGGTATATATGATGTTATTTCATTTAGGATGAGTTGTTTTGGGTGAAAGATGCACATTTTGGTTTTGTTTTGTTGCTGAAATTTTCCTTTTGCCTAAACAGAAAATAGAGGGAATCAGGTAGAAGAAGGTCGTGCCAATGCGACTGCGATGATGACGATGTTGCCCGGTGTGTCGGCGGTGGACGGCGGACATAGTCGGGGGCCGATGGACACCAGACCTCCTCTGCACACCAAACTGATCAAGAAAGATCAGAGCAGGAAGAGTCAAAGCTACAAGGTGGAGTCGGTGTCAGGAGAAGCCAACATGGACATGCACAACTTCTCCCTGGAGAACAAGAGGGAGACCGAGTATGTAAGTCAGCCGTCTTCTTTGAATTTTTATGCTAATTGACGTTTTTGGCCTGCAATAGGAAATGACGCATAGCAGGAAGCAGTGAAGGTGGATTTATAAACTGAGAGAAAATCAGCTCAAACTTATTTGGTTTTTATAGAAACTGTTCTGGTAATCTGGTTGTTTTCCACTGAAAATATGTGAAAATCAAAAATTGCAAGTCTTAGTTACGCTTGGTTTAAAATGTTAAAACCCCATTTAAATGTGAAAATCATCACCAAATATGAATTAAATCTGAGTTTTGTTCATATTGTTAAAGAAATGGATTAATGGTGTTAATACCAGTATTTTCACGCTGATGCCAGTTCCTAACTTGTTTTTAATATCTTTATACTATAATACAGAAACTCTTGAGTAAAAAAAAAAAAAAAACACATACAGTATACAAAATTTAAATTTTAATAAAAAGCAGTGGTTTGACAGTCAGGGACATATTATACAAATTTCCATCTTTTATTTTCATTTAAGGCTCTATTTTGAAAATCTTTACTCTCCCTTGGTGCAGGATCACTGTGCACACTGAGACAAAACAGTGTGTCTCTTTAAGGTCCCCCCCCCCCCC
>VXCM01007079.1:24393-34789 GCA_014773175.1 Lucifuga dentata
CCAATTTTTTTTTTTTTTTTTTGGCTTTTGTGGGTTTTTATTTTTTATTTTTTATGATTTTCAGGGTCACTTGTGAGACACAAAGATCATTAAATTAGCAAATAAATTCATATTTGTTCACACTCAGACATAAAATACAAAATCCTTTAAAAAGGACATAAAGATTTCCCTGATCTTATTTTTATCTTTAAAAAAAAAAAACTTTCCAGTGCTTTAATGCAGAAAAATACATTAATTGACGTCTGTGCTTGCTTGGTGCAACATTGCTGTGCACACTAACTGAAAACAGGCCATTGTGTACTGTCTCTTTAAAGGACCATACCAACCATTTTGCATGTTTTTGCCTAATATATTCAATTTTCAAACATGTTATGTTACTGACAATCATTTCCTAAAGGATAAAACCGTATTTCAGCTTTCCTGATATTTTGTAAAATCTCTTAATCTTGCAAAATCAAATACTCAAGCGATACACCCACCTTAAAAATCCATGTTTCTCCTGCTGATAGTTACGCAGCCTTATGAAGTCACGGTCCTCTAAATTTTTCCATAAACGCAGGTCTTCTTTTGGGACTATATTCCCCGGTGGAGGCATACATTCACTCCACGCTTTTTATTGAGCTTAAACACTAAAATTACATAACTTCTAAAAAAACCTGAATACACGTCTTGTTGGTGATGATGGATTACCTATCCCAAGAACGTTTACAGTATCAACAAGTTGATTTTAATAGCAGAATGAACTGAAACCAGTGGAGGTCTGGAAGGTAGGAAAAACATTTTTAATTCACCGTTCCAGTAGCATGCTTTGGAATATGATTGTCAGTAACGTTACATGTATGAAAGTTGAATATATTAGGCTCAAACATGAAAAATGGCCGCTATGGTCCTTTAAGGCTCCCTCTGAAAAAGACGTTGAAACACGGATACTGGCCTCATTAACGAGATGTGTAGGCAGGTAAATTCAAATGTATTAGTGCACATGTTGACATCAAAATGTTCCAGAAATAAAAAACAATCAAAAATGAAGCTTTCTGGGGATTAAATATAACAAAAAACATAATATATCCCCTTTAAATATTGTATTTTTTAAAGCATCAGTAATGATGTTGGTAATTATGGTACATCAGTACTATAATTACACAGCCGCCGTAATCGTACCATAAAGCCTGGAAAAATGTTTTTCTAACCTTTATAACTCCTGAACTTTAAGGTGAAGCTCCGGGTCACAAGGTTAACGCTGACAGACATATTTCTCATGTTTGGTGATCGCATAAGATGTGTGTGATACTGAAATATTGGGCGGGTGTGTGTGTTTGTTAGGGGCCGTGCCGGAGGGAGATGGAGAGCATCCTGAACAGTCTTAAAATCACCAACGTGCTCAATCCAAGAGGCTTCCGCATACCCAACTGTGACAAAAAGGGCTTCTACAAGAAAAAACAGGTGAATGGCTCTTCTTCTTGCTGTCTCTACCTCACACACACACACACACACACACCTGTGAACATGCAAATAGCCCCGCCGCATGCCTCAACACACCAAAGAATCCTCACATACAGCAACTCATCCCGCACCCACCCACCCACACACGCACAATCCCCCGTTTTGCAGCCCGTGTTGCCTTGACAGCGACATCAACACTATATTATCAGAATGGCTAATAACCATGTATTACTGTGGTAAAATGCTCTGCAGCCGTCTGAGTCATGCCTCACAGGAAATGAAGTTGGTCAGGTGTGTTTGTGGGTGTGCGGTGTGGGAGAGTGTGGGGGGTAGGGATGTAAGAATGTGGTCTGGGAGTGTGTGTGGCACGGTAGATGTGGCGGCAGGGGAGTGTATGGATGGCGCTTGTTTGATGGCGGTAGCGGTGGAGTTTTGGTGAGGGTGTAGGTGTGGGGTGCTGTTTGTGAGGTAAAAAACACAAACAGGCTGTCACGAGTTTAGTTTTTCTTGTCCGTGGTGCAGACTCAGGCCACCCATAGCCTGCTCATTTGTAAGATGGAGCGAGGGAGCGGGGAGGAAGAAAAAAAGAGGAAGGTAAAACTCAGTGGCAGTTTGTTGGGCCACCGACATTTATAACACCGTGCTGACCTGAGCGCAGCCGAAACAGTAAAAGTAAAAGTAAAAGCATGCAAGTAAAAGTACTCATAGTGAGGAAGAAAAGAGGAAAAACCTTGTATCTCCAGTTTTGAAGGTTTGCATGGATTTAGATCACTTGATAGGAAAAGAGGAGGAATTGGGAAAGAAAGGAGAGAAAGGTGGGCTAAAGAAAGAAAGAAAGAAAAAAAAGAAAAAAGAACAGGAAAAAGAATAGAAGAAAAAGTCCTGTATGCAAGTAAAAGTACTCATAATGAGGAAGAAAAGAGGAAAAAACTTTTATCTCCAGTTTTGAAGTTTTACATGGTTTTAGATCACTTGATAGGAAAGCAGAGGAATTGAGGAAAGAAAGGAGAGAAGGGTGGGCTAAAAAAAAGAGACAAAGAAAGAAAAGAAAAAGAATAGAAGAAAGAGAAAAAGAGAAGCTCAGGAGTATAAAGAAAAAGATTAAGAAATATGGAAAGAAGGAATTAAGAAAGAAGAAATGAAAGAAGTCAGAAGGAAATGAGTAAAGAAGAAAGAACAAAATAATGGAAAGAAAAACATAATGACAGAAAAAAAGAAGGAAATTAAAACGTGAACAAAGAGGGAATCAATAAAAGGGAAGAAAGAACAGAAAAACAAAGAGAAGAATGAAAGAAGAGAAATAGTAAAGAAAGAAAGATATCAACCATATAAGGAGGAAGAAGACAAGAAACGAAAAAACAAAACGGGAAGAAAGAAAGAACAAAATATAAACAGTCAAATCACATGTTGCGACTTTGATGTGAAAGGGAAAAACAGAGTCTGTAAGAAGTGAAGTACGAGTACCTCAGAGCCATGCAGTACTGAAGTAAATGTACTTATTATGTACTTACTGTAGTACTTTCAGCCTCTAGTGGCAAATGAAAAGGTTTTTGGCTGGGATGGGGTGATGGGTGGGGGTGGGGATGGTGTGTGTGCGTGNGGGGGGGGAATGCGCCACAGCTCATGTCACATAAATACCAGCATTTCATTTCCTGCGGTCAGGAGTCTTATCGGAGGGATTCTGAGGAACGAGAGCTCTTTCTGAGAAACGCATGAATCACCAAAAAAAAAACCCCACCAGCACCATGAGTCAGAGACCAACACACCATAACACACACACACACACACACACACAGAGTGAAATCCTCTGCTCTTATTTTTAATTTCCCTGAAGTGCGTGTCCGGATTGTAGCTTGATTGTTGTTCTTATTAAAGTCATACTCTTCCTCCATGTTTTCCTGGATTTGATCAACAAACACACACCAGGAAAGTGTGTGTGTGGTTGTGTATGTGTGTGTATGTGTGATATCACTGGAAGATGTACAGTACAAGCAATAAAACATAGTTAAATGTCAAAACTGTCAAAAGTAAAAGTACTAATTATGAATAATGCTCCTTTTTTCACTTTGTTATAAAAAAACAATCCCCAAAATTGGTGAAATAAAAAAATAAAAACTGTCCAAAATTGGAAATATGAGTTTTTTCATGTCACTTGAAGGATTACGTGCCTTTGGAGAGGTAAAACACATTCTCTAAAACTCTTTAGATGATGTTTGTCTTTCTACAGATTTCTTTAAAAGACATTTGAAGATGCAGGAAGTCAAATGTAAAAATCTGAAACTGCAAAGTAATGAAAGTACAGTAAAAAAAAAAAAGTAAATAAAAGTAAATATTTCCCTTTGAAAAGTTGTGGAGGAAAAGTAGAAACTCTCCCCAAATTGAAATATTCAAGTAAAGTACCAGGTATTTCAAACTTGTACTTAAATATAGTTGTTGGGTAAATGCACTTAGCTATTTTCCACCTCTACCTGTCATCAAGAAAAAAAAGGTGTGTGTGTGTGTGTGTGTGTGTCTGGGGGGTTGGGGTGTTGTGTTAAATCCATCTGAGGGGATGTGACTTCACGGTGTGTAGCAGAGATTTATGACCGGAAATGCGGCAAAGACGAGAGCGTGAACCATCTAGAGTGACAATACTGTGAAAAGAAGGGAGGAGGAGGAGGAGGAGGAGGAGGAGGTGGTGAAGNACAATACTGTGAAAAGAAGGGAGGAGGAGGAGGAGGAGGAGGAGGTGGTGAAGGCCTGAGTCGAGGAAAAAAAGAAGCGTGACCTTACACATGATACGCAAGCTGTGCCAGCCTTTCAGTCACCAATCATCAGCAGAAGTACTCAGGTATCCAGAGTAAAAGTACTCCCTGGAGTTTAGTTTCATTGTCAGGTGGAAACTTCGCAGGGATTTTCATACTTAAAGCGATGAAGGACAGAGAGACGAGAGGGACAAAATAAAGAAGGGAGTGAGGAAAGAAGGTAGAAAAGAGGGAAGGAAAGATCGTCAGAAGGAGTAAAGGAAGAAAACTACGAAGGAAACAGAGAAAGAAAGGAAGGAAGGAGCGCCACCTAGTTGGCTGAATTACATTATATTTATTCATTTGGGCTTTTATCTGCACGAGGTACAACACAAAGCAGCGCTAAGCTAACTGTCACAATACATCAAATAGCAAAAATTTATGTTTAACATTGTATATCGTCCCAAAGAAAGAAAGAAAGAAAGAAGAGAAAGAAAGCACAAGCCAGCAGCTGATCAAGGAGAAACCACTGAGGAAAAAGTTCCTGTTCCATCGCATGTGTCAGAGGGCTGCGTCAGCTGTGAAGGCATTCGTTGAAAAGTTTGGTCTTCATGCATTTTTTAAAAATTTTCGCAGGATTTGGTAGATGTTGTTGGGTAACTCAGAAAAAAACAGAAGAAAATAGTCTAGCTGTAGACTTAGCAGCATGCTATGATGCTAATATGAGGCACCGTAAGCCTGAATGAGCAGTCCAGGTTTGCAGGGAAGCATCGAGGACTTGAGGGCTGCTACTGGGAACCAGTGGAACCAGTGGAGAGAGAGAGATGAGAAGAGGCTTTTGGCTGGTTGAAGACCAGATTCAGAGCCGCATTGTGGTTCATTTAGAGATGTTTGAATGTACATGTTAGCAATGTAGCTACGTGTTAGCTCATCTTTCCTCACTAATGCAGTGCCCGTTAAAAACATGTCTGTTTGGATCAGGCCGGACTTTATGGTGCGTGCCACAGCCTACAGTGACATGCCCAGAGTGTATCCTGCCGCCTCACCTGGAGCATATCCTGCTGCATGGGGACTACTTTTTACCAGCACAGCTCACTTTGAGAACCGCTCATCCAAACAACTTTGCACATGACACTGCATATCCTTGGGTCCTGAGCAGTGAACCTGAATTTCAGCTTCATGCAGTGCCGGGTTCTAGATGTTGGTGCCACAGACAGCTGGACGGACGGATGGACAGAGATGTCTGGCTTTATAGATAGATGTCCTTCATGATTACATTATTACAGCTTGTTCCAGTCCCTTCGTGTCGGACAAATGAGCTGGACAAATGTGTGGTGTTACTGACATTTTTATTATTTCATATTGCAGAAAATAGATGCAGAATTAATAAATTAAAACACATTGATTTTCAAAGCTTGAAATAATCTCTACAACCTACAGCAGTCCAGTAGTTTTGTCCTCCTTGTCTTCAGGTCAGTTACATTTACATGTGATGTAGTTTTTGAGCTGTTCAAGTGAAAAATACATTTTTGATTGAAATTTAATTAACTGTGGTTTTTCTTCATTTAAAATTTAACTATTTTGTAAGTAAGTCTAAGATCTAATGGTTCCTATTTAGTCTTATCAGTTACTGGAAAAAGAAATACAGGCCATTAATTTTTCGATAAACAGTAATGTGAAATTGGAACCACCATGGAGACTTGAGACTTGACTTGGACTCTAATTTAATGACTCATAAACATCTCTGGTTAGCAGTCAAAACATTGAATTTTACGGTGGGTGTTACCTGAACATATGATTTGAAAAATGAGATTTGGCAAAATAACGTGAAAATTAAAATAGTTTTATGTTTTGGAAAGTGTTTTGCTGTAACGTAACGTGTATTACAGGTAATATTTATTGGGTTTAAACATGCAAAATCACCGATATGGTCCTTTAAGATAAGCATTTGAATACTTCTTCCACCTCTGGAGCACATAGCAGCAGTCAGAGCAGTGTTCTACCTTTGGAAGGCTACAGAGAAACTTATTTTTAGCTGCAGTTATATGAATTGGCTCAGTATCCTGGTGAAAGCCGAGCACCAACCAATACTGTCCCAGTCAGTTCAGCCCTCAAACTCGTTTCATCACACCGAGTCCTGAAAAAAAAAAAAAAAAANAAAAAAAAAAAAAAAAAGCACCAGCGTGTCGCAAAAATTACAGGAAATTAAGGATTTTTGTTTAGCAGAAATACATTTTCCATACTTCTTATTGTTTTAATCATCACACAACCCCTCAATCTATCTTGTGATACTCGGGGTCCTGACCTTTACGACCGCTGGCTTAAAGTACCATGATGTTTGTTATTTTATGAGATTATTACATGCTTTTGTATGTGAAACATTTATCTATAATTATTAAAAAAATGTATTGAGTGAAAGTACAGTATGCTGCTCCAAAACTCAATGAAAAGTGACTTCCTCTCTCTCTCTGGCACTCGGGGACTCTCACTCTCTCTTTTTATCCTTTCACCCACCCATCATTACACCCATTGTGCCCTGCCCTGCAGTCATGTACCCTTCTTTTGTTCTGCCTGCCCGCTCTGTCATTCTGTCCATCCTGCCCTTCCGCCCACCTGGCTTTTCCCTCCTTGTTTGGCCAGGAATCACCGCACAGAGGCTTGTGAATGGGTTGACAGCGTGTGTGTATGTGTTGAAAGGAGGAAGAGAGGAAGCGGTGGGTTAAGGATGAGAGCCAGGTGCCAGGTCCCTCATCCCTCCCTCTGCCCTGCCAGTGCCAGGCCCATAAGGGCTGACTTATTGAGCGTGACTCAGAAAGATCTGTGGAAACATACACACCGACCACAATGGCTTTATAATAACTGGCCAACGTTCGGGGACCCAGACAGCTGTTTTCACTCTGTCTCTCCCTGCTTCTGTCCCTCCCTGGCGTTTTAATCCACTTCTCCTGCCTTCTCACTAGGGCATATGAAGTGGTGTGTTTTATTTTTGTTTTGTCAGGACTGTTGCATAATACAAGACTGCTCAAAAGTGTGTAATCACGAGTGATTTTCATATGGAATCAATTTAAAACTAGTTTAGTTTCGTATGTATGTATAAAATGATTCTATATGTCTGTCAGTATTTTGCAGCTACAGGTTTAAACTAATTAGCAAGAAGCTGCAAAAAATGAAGACATTTTATTTAAATTGTCCAGAATCCTGACATAAGTTGTACGGTAGATGATTCCAGATTCATGTAGAGAAGCTGTATGTGGTTCCAGAGATTATTAGGAAATTCTAGATTATTTCCTGATACTCTAGAAACTGATGCCTCATATTTACAAAGCAGAGATTAAATCTCACGGTGGAAACTTTGATGAGAAATCACTAAAATACTGTTATTTATCATTTCAAAACATTAAAATACTCAATAAAACATCTTAAAATACATTTTGGTGTTTGTTTCGTAGAATTAAAAAATGATATGATTGAATAAAATAGCAAGAACTATTTAAATGAGTGATTCTAAACTTTTGAGTAGTAGTAGTTTAAGTCTGCAACTAAAATTTTGCACACCAAGTCCTGACTGTTCTCAGGCAGTGTAAACACGTAATAGCCTGGATTTGTAATATTAACTGTGAATTAAAGTGGCTCTGTGTCGCTTTAGTGATGAATCCACAGCTCTGCAGATACTTTCAACCCTTTTTAACACATTCAGCACATGCACATAATAATAATAATAATAATAATAATAACTTTATTTGTATAGCACCTTTCAAAACAAAGTTACAAGGTACTTAACACAAACAATTGAATACAATAAAAAAAATAGAACAATGTTATAAAAAGTGTACAA
Organism: Lucifuga dentata; assembly: GCA_014773175.1. Lineage (NCBI taxonomy): Eukaryota > Metazoa > Chordata > Actinopteri > Ophidiiformes > Bythitidae > Lucifuga > Lucifuga dentata. The sequence continues at coordinate 32,395 of VXCM01007079.1, forward strand.
ATTAAAACAAATAAAATAAATAAAAACAGTAATAAACAGCAAACAGCAGTTAGCACCAGTTAAAGAAAATCCTTACAATAAAAGGAAGTTTTAAGATGAGTTTTAAGGGAAGACCCTGATTTTGCTGATCCGAGATCCTCTGGCAGGAAATTCCAAACATGTGCTTTACAAGTTAGATTCTAAGTAAAAAAAAAAGTCACAATTTTTTTTTTTTTTAAATAAATGTCATGTAAACACCACATTCAGGTTGATTTTGGCATAAATCGATGTTTGTGTACCTACATTTAAATTGATTAGTCTAAGCATGTAAATGCTCCATCGGCTCATAATTGCCATAATTATTCTGCACATGCAGCAAATGTCTGAGTTTCTGCTGTGATTCCTGTCATAAGCTGATTAAGCAACAGCAAATAATGGATTCTATTAACACCATCCATGTATAGGGTTTACTCAGCATTTTTCCTTAATCGCTGTAGAAAAATTGGACTGTAGTGTGCATGTAAATACACTGATAGGTTTGGTTTTTGGGTCTACAAACCGAAGCATTTCTCACCAACCCCTGATATAAAATGACACGGGAGCTGTTTCTACCAAAAAAACAAAACAAAACAAAAAAAAAAAAAAANAAAAAAAAAAAAAACAGCTCCGACTTACGAAGTGTTACCAAGTGTTGCCAAGTGGCTTATGAAGAAACTCAAAAAAGTAAGAAAACAAATCATACTGTCAGGAGTTGGTGGAGATCAAACCAGAACTCGCTGTACGCATCCTCTGACGTACCTGCTGGAGAGTCGGAAGGTGGCAGAAATCCCTTTTCCACCAGTCAAATCGAAGCCAAAATTTGTAACTGTCTTGACTCCGCCTCTCCACAGGCATTGGCCAGGCATGGTGAGGTGTGAAAGTGGGTTTTAATTTCTTTCTCAGGCACTCTCTTTTGAAAGTGAAACTGTGCCATTATCCTCATTTATAATCGAGTGGAGATCACAAAAAACACACAGAAGACAGAATTTCTGCATCTTGCGGCTTATACACTCACCAGGTTGACAGAAACACGACTCCAGTGGGTTGCTAATGTTGCCGTGGGTCTCCTAGAGCCATAACAAAATGTAAAAATCAGTTTAAACCAATTCATTCCTTTGATTCGTTTTGGGCGAAAACATCTAAAAGAAGTAAGCCTGAGGGTACATCTGATGATGTTCTGCTTTTTCTATAGTAGTTCTTGCATATTTATAGTTACATATTTATTGATTTATTATTGATTTATTTTTTGATCTCCTGTGGGCCAGTGCAGCCTGCAGCATTACCTGTTACTTTTAGGTTGCAGCCTTAATAAAGTAATATTTAGCTTCCTGTTGGTTGCATTGGTGTGGCTTCATTCTTCTAAAATTAACAAGACATATTCCAAAGTTGGACTTGCTGACACACTCATTAAACCACTTCTCTCTCTTTTTTAGAAAAAGCAATATCCTGCAGCGATGTGCAGACAGGGAGTTATTCCCAATGCACTTGCAAGCACACGTGCACTTCTTTCATACAAATACATATATTGTACATGCTCCCCTATACACAAACACACACACATTGCATTATATGAGCTTGTGTTTATCCTGTGGTCAAACTAGGCTCTTTTTAATGTCTGTGAAGCCCAGCGGCTCTGCTATTAGCTATAAAGACAGGCATTACAAGAGCACGCATTCATACACACAACACACATGCATACACACATCCATAAAGATAGCATTATGAATGTGAAATGTGTTTTTTTTTTTTTTTNTTTTTTTTTTTTTTGTTTTGTTTTGTTTTTTTTTTTTGTTTGTTTTTTTGGGTGACAGCAGCCATGTGGACCATGCATGTTTGACTGCAGAATATAAGGCACAAGGTTTAGGTTGAGCACTAACGAAGTACATTTAATCAAGAGCTGGTACTGTACTTGATTTTAGGAGATTTTCTACTTTCCTTTACAGCATTTCAAAATGAAATATTGTACTTTTTACTCCACTACATTTATCTTATGGCTGTAGATACTAGTTAGTTTGACGATTCTGATTTGATATTTAACATAAGATTGCAAGATTTACACAAAATCAACCAATCACCACTTTGCAAGAGCTTTTAATTTTATCCAATCCCTGCAATATTTCTATTTAGAAAAAAAAGCCAAATTGCAAGAATGCTTCTGAAATCTTACTTGCCTTTAAAGGATTATACCAGCCATTTTGCATGTTTGAGCCTAATATATTCAATTTTCATGCATGTTACGTTACTGACAATCATTTCCCAAAGGATAAAACCATATTTCAGCTTTCCTGATATTTTGCAAAATCTTTTAATCTTTCAAAATCAAATATTCAAGTGATACACCCACCTTAAAAATCCATGTTTCTCCTGCTAATAGTTA
>VXCM01007079.1:54922-78759 GCA_014773175.1 Lucifuga dentata
GGGGGGGGGGCACGCTTATGTACGACAGATGAGCTCGGAAAAACATGGCTGTTTGAACTCACACCCACAGAAAGAATGCACACCTGTGTGAACACCCACAGGTGCTGGGAGTTTGTCCTGTACACCTTCATCAGGCATAAAGGAAGCTGTTAGACTCGAGTTTAATTCTAATAAGATAATTCAACCAAACAAGTATGCAACATTAAAGGATTAATTAAAGGATTAGTCATAATTTGATAAAAAAAGATGTGGGACTGGTCGGACAACTTGTTTCATAACGTGTTAGACTTTAGAATGTACTTCACATTTAACCTGTTATAAGCAATATTTCTGATATCAAAGTGTTAAAGGACCATACCACCCATTTTACATGTTTGAGCCTAATATATTCTATTTTCATACATGTAAGGTTACTGACAATCATTTCCCAAAGGATAAAACCGTATTTCAGTTTTCCTGATATTTTGCTAAATCTCTTAATCTTTCAAAATCAAATATTCAAGTGATACACCCACCTTAAAAATCCATGTTTCTCCTGCTAATAGTTACACAGCCTTATGAAGTCACGGTCCTTTAAATTTTTCCATAAACGCAGGTCTTCTTTTGGGACTATATTCCCCGGTGGAGGCATACATTCACTCCACGCTTTTTATTGAGCTTAAACACTAAAATTACATAACTTCTAAAAAAACCTGAATACACGTCTTGTTGGTGATGATGGATTACCTATCCCAAGAACGTTTACAGTATCAACAAGTTGATTTTAATAGCAGAATGAACTGAAACCAATGGAGGTCTGGAAGGTAGGAAAAACATTTTTAATTCACCATTCCAGTAGTATGCTTTGGGAAATGATTGTCAGTAACGTTACATGTATGAAAACTGAATATTTGGCTCAAACGTGCAAAATGGGTGATATGGTCCTTTAACTCTATTTGCATCTCCACCAACTCCTGACATCCTGCTTGGATCAACTATTTGCATTTTCAGGTGCAGAATTAAAAATTTCCAATGAAAATGGAAGTACTCTAGTAAAGTACTGAAAAGTTTTTGAAGTAACTGCACTTAGTTACTTTCAGCCTCTGACAGCAGCAGGAATGTGATGAGACCACGCCTCTAAGCCCTCAGAGTCCTTTATCTCTTCTCACAGTGTTTCTGATTAAACATGCAGCGAGGTCACGGCTGCAGGTCGCTCACGGTGACCTGGCCACTCTCACTGTTTTAAGAACCAGGAAATAGATTTATTTGTTACACACTAATGTCCTGGCATGTAGTATGATAGCTCAAGTGTGTGTATTTGTGTGTGTGAAAGTATGTTTCAGTGTGTGTCCAAATAAGTGTATACGTTTGTGAGCTTGTTGTACACTTGTGTGTGGGAAACCCAGGAAATCCAGGCTCCCATGCGCCAGCATCCATTGTGTTTAGTTTCCTCCTCTCGTTCCGAGTGTGTGTGTTTGTGTGTGTGTGTGTGTGTGTTTGTGTGTGTGTGTGTGTGTGTTTAGTTGCTGTGTTTCACTCTGTCGTTGTGGCTCTAATGAGAAATAGGAGGAAGTCAGTGCCAGAGGATTGCACTTGGCACAGTGAACTGGAAACAGTCTCGTGAATGGGTCGAGGAGCCGCGTGGGTTTAGTTTTTCATTAAAGGACCATACCGTCTGTTTTGCATGTTTGAGCCTAATATATTCAATTTTCATACATGTTATGTTACTGACAATCATTTCCCAAAGGATAAAACCGTATTTCAGTTTTCCTGATATTTTGCTAAATCTCTTAATCTTTCAAAGTCAAATATTAAAGCAATACACCCACCTTAAATATCCATGTTTCTCCTGCTAATAGTTACACAACTTTATGAAGTCACGGTCCTTTAAATTTTTCCATAAATGCAGGTCTTCTTTTGGGACTATATTCCCCGGTGGAGGCATACATTCACTCCATGCTTTTTATTGAGCTTAAACGCTAAAATTACATAACTTCTAAAAAAACTGAATACACGTCTTGTTGGTGATGATGGATTACCTATCCCAAGAACGTTTACAGTATCAACAAGTTGATTTTAATAGCAGAATGAACTGAAACCAATGGAGGTCTGGAAGGTAGGAAAAACATTTTTAATTCACCGTTCCAGTATTATCCTTTGGGAAATGATTGTCAGTAACGTTACATGTATGAAAACTGAATATATTAGTCTCAAACCTGCAAAACAGCTGGTATGGTGCTTTAAAGCTAACGCTGTTCTGCAACAACATGTCAGGACGTCCTGCGGATCATCAGATTCGTCTGTTTTGAGTTCACCTCAGGTCATCCTGATCTGCTGTTTTTTAGGTTATTATGACATCGTTCTGTTTTTTCTCTCCGTCAGTCACATTCCATCACGGACAGACAGAAAGACCAAACATGGACGAGCAGGAGGAGGGAGGGTCATCGCTGCTCTTATGCAATCTGTGGAGTTCATTGGCCTCCTTTGTGCATGTGTGTGTATGTGTGTGTAGGAAAACATACTGTACAGGAGACAGAATAACACACAATGGGGAAATCCTCGATGTGAAAATACTTAACAGGAGGATGTTTGTTACTAACAAGAAATGTGTAGCGGAGCTCGATAGAATTCTGTTTATGAATTCTTTTGTTTTGTCGGTTTTTATTTTAATGTGTAATTCCAAAACTTAATTCCAAACAAAAATATAGCAAAATTATCAAAAAAGAAGCAGGTGAGAAAATGATCTTCTGATATGCTAGTTTTAACAACTTTTTACTGCAAATATGAAAATACAACATCACTCTCAACTTCATATTTGTCTATTCTCCATATAATTTCTTAAACTGAATATTTGAACATTTTAACTTATCCTCTAATATATAGGTAACATATATTTTTCTTATTTTTCCTCATTTTGTACTGTAATGTAGTAGAAGTTTGTGTTAAACATTGCCAACAAGCGTAAAAATTTGAGGTTGAAACCTACAGAAATGCATCCGTAACATGATGACATCATCATGTAACACATTTGAATTTGCCTGTCTCCATATCTAGTTAGTAGCCAGGCTAACAGGTGTTTAGCCAGTTAGCCTGTTTAAAAAGAGCAGGTTTACGGGAAGGGATATTAAAGAGACAGAACCTAAAACTGCCTGTTTTCACTCAGTGTGCACAGCGGAGGGAGAATAGAAATAGATCACTGTGTTTTTGTTTTTGTTTGTTTTTTTTGCACTCTAAAGAATAACAAAGATTTCAAAAAAGTCGCTGAAAAAATGAAAATAAGAGCATGGAAATCTGGATAATATTTCCCCTTTAACTCCTCATAAAAAAAATCTATTTAAATTACATAAAAAATTCTCAACCTTACAAAGTTAATTATTTTCTGGTAGTAGCGTATCCTGTATCTGTCACAATGTCATTTACTTAAATTTATAGGAAGTCTTTTAAACATTTAACAGGAAAATTAACCTAACTTTGCACATTAAATGTTTTTCTGATGGTCAATGAGATTGTCCTTTCTAAAAAAAATTAAGCTGATATTGACTGATATATCAGTCCAGGATTATGTATTAGCACACACACACACACACACACACACACACACACACACACATTCAACAAGTCATAAACATGCCCACANACACACACACACACACACACACACACACACACACACACATTCAACAAGTCATAAACATGCCCACATACACCGTGTTGGGCAACAGGCTGTGTTTTCTCCCACACTCTGTGTACAGATTCCTGTGGTATTTACAGTAAGGGATGTTATGACACACTGGGTCACTGGGCAAGTAGTGTGTGTGCGTGTGTGTGTGTGTTTATATGTGTCATTAACCCCACAGAGTGTCCTGCTCTGCTTCATCTCTGCCCTTTGCAGCCTCTGACTCAGTAAATGAAGCCTGAAAGGACCCATTTCCGTGTGCTTATCTCCATGCATGTGAGTGTTTACTTTGGCTGTGTTGATCTGATCCACTCAGAGCATCCAACAGGTGGTAAACACACACGCACACACACACACACACACACACACACACACGCATGCTGTCTTCAGTTCTCAGCAATCTACGGTAATAGATGCACTCAAATCCTTAAAGTGAAATTAGCAGGATCTTAATGGAGAGACGCTCCAATAAAAGTCCTGCGTTCAATCTATTATTGGAGCGAAGGTAAGGTAAGGTAAAATTTATTTAGCAAAACTCACAAAGTGCTTCACAATAAAAGAAAATTAAAACTAACAGCCAAAACAGACAAAATACAAACCAAATCAGTTAAAAGTAAAAAACAGATTTCAGCAGTGAAATGCTCTGAAATGTCTGAAGCGCTCGGTGCAAAGAACAGTTAATTTAATCATTAATTCAATTAAATTATTGATATCTCTCAAAAATGAATGCCAAAAAAAAAAAAAAAAAAAAAAAAAAATTGGACATATCAGAAATAAGTTTTTATCTTAGTTGAACAATGAAAGAGATTTAATAAGGAAGAAAAAAGTAAAAGGAACAGAAATAATGAAGCAAAGGCATTAAGAAACAAAGCAGCACAAAATTTGGCATCCTGTCAAGTAAAGGATTTAAAAAAAATTAATTTTTTTTTTTTACAGTGCAGCTGTTTAGAAGACAAATAAAAGCTAGATTCAAGGAAAAATAAAACTGCAAAAAATAACTTTAGACTACACACAGAGAGAGAGAGAGAGAGAATGCAGCTATTCAGATTGCTGATGAATGTTTGGAAGCAGGTTCTTCCTGTGACAGGACTGGAAACATCCCTTCGCACTCAGCTCACACAAACACACACAATGATAAGGTCCCCATTTGGTTTGTTTTCTTTTCCCCCACATTTGTTGGATAGGTTCCGCTCGGCAGGAGGAGGGGGGGATTGCAGGTTGGTAGGTTAGTGGGGAGAGAAACAGAATCTGGCATAACCCACCGGACGGAGCCTGGGCTTTATTCTCACACTATCTGCATCATTACATCTCACTCCAAAATTATGATGCTTTTTATAACAACAAGCCCAACAATCCTGTTTACTGCAGCTTATATCTATGATTACATCTTTTTTATCTGCAGGAACTGTGTAAACTCTTATTCATGTATTTATGCATATTGATTTCTGCACTGGCCCATATTTCTGCCTTAGTCAGAGGAAGAAAGTAGCTAAATATATTGACCTAAATGTTGTATGTACAGTCTTGAGGTACTGATAGTTTTCTTGAATATTTGAATTTTTCCTCTACTGCATTTCAGAGGGAAATACTATGTTTACTCCACTACATTCACCTGACTTTTCAGACTGAGGTTTTACTTTCAGTGAGAGAAAAACTCATGAAATATCACTAATTATCTCTTTCAGTATGGCATGGAAATTCCGCAAATTGGAGATATGTTGACCTATTTGTTGTGCCTAAGGTGGGTTCAGTTGCTCAAGAAATAGGGAGCAGAGTAGAGCAGAGTAGAATACTACTTTATCAATCCCTGCCAAGGGGAAATGTCAGTGTTGCAGCAGGAATTACAAGAAATACACACACTTGAAGTAGGTAAAAGACAAAACACTGATATTATACTAAATAAAGTAGAACAGAAAAGAGTAAAAAAAAAAAAAAAAAAATAAAGCAAGATATTGCTATTAATGTCCAAATTGAATGAAAAAATGCACACATTTGCATTGTGCATGTCCACTCAGAGTAAAAGACAGAACACTGATACTATACTAAATAAAGAAATTCCATTGTAATGAAAGTATCATTTAGTTGAGAATTAATGCTAAAAATGTTTTAATATTTTTTTTAATTCAAAAAAGCTTAATTATTAGCTTAAAACAAAAAGGTTGATTCACGATAAATGAATGATTCATGATAAACCCCCACATCCCGTGGTTTTACTCCCATCACCACCAGATGGCAGTGCTGCGTGCGCACACGTGCAGATTTATTTCCGGTGTAACGTAGATTGCAAATGGCGGGATAAACAAAACCAAAGTTGAGAAAACCAAAGATTTAATATGAAAAAGAAGAAGATGAAGAAATATAATGTGAGGAAGACTTCGAAAACGAAAAGTTTGAAGACGAAAAGGAAAATGAAGGAGAGGAAGTAGTTTGAGTTGAATTTAGTTGACGACCAAATGAAGAATTAGCCACTTATTCTTTGCTAGCTACATTTGTTTTTCATCAGAAATATCCACTGTTGAGTGAAATTGCGAGGAATATTACTTCAAATTTTACGGACGGTAAGCGGGCACGAAGGTTGTATGATTTTGCTGTGGACATTGGCTGGATTTGACCAGAGCCTTGGATTTTATTTACCAGCGAGGAAAACGAAGGAAAAACACCTGGTTTCAGGTAAGACAGCTCACCATGTTCGTTAATAATTAATTTAATCGGTTTGTTCTGTGCCTTGATGGTGTACAGGATTAGTTTGTGACCTTTTTAACTGGTGACGTTGGCCTTAAAGCGTGTTTTTTGTTTTTTTTACTCTTTATGAACGATTCCAACAAACAAACATTGACTCTGAATTGAACGTTATACAATAATACTTTTGTTAATGCAAACCTTCAGCTTGTAATAGAAGTTTTACATCACGGTATTCCTACTTTAAATAACAGTATTGTTGCGCCACTGTCCTACAGATGTACAGTATGGGCCTTGATGGTGTTCAGGATTAGATGGTGACCGTGTTAACTGGTGACGTTGGCCTTAAAGCGTGTTTTTTTTTTTTTTTTTNTTTTTTTTTTTTTTTTTTAAAAACTCTTTATCAACGATTCCAGCAACAAACAAACATTGACTCTGCATTGAACGTTATACAATATTAATTTTATTTCATTAAATCTTTGAATGCAAACCTTCAGCTTGTGATAGAAGTTTTACATCATGGTATTCCTACTTTAAATAACAGTATTGTCCTACAGATATAGCTGCAGCAAAGCTCTGGTGTGTGTTTTTGTGGTAGCTGATGGTTTCATGACGTCAGCATGAGACTCCTTCTAAACAGCTCTGCTGGAGTCAGCATGACATTGACCCCAATGTTGCTTCAAACTTCTTGCATTATCTACTTTGTTTTTCTACTGTTACAAGTTTATGGCTGAGTTGATGGCCTCTCCATATGCACTGTGTGTATGTGTGTGTTAGTGAAAACGAGGACAGGAAGAGTGCACTTTCTCAAGGAGACATGTCCCCACTGGCTTTATTTTGCAATCGTAATACGTCAATATCATAGCAGTGCAAACACGGTATAAAATATTGTCTTTAACAAAATTTACATTGACATAAAACATCTCCATAAATACATCTTCAACAAAAGAACTTGACAAATATCTGCTCATTCATAATATATCTCTGAAAAAGACTCTACAATATACAATAATAGCTAGTAATACATACATATAACAATTGAAACCCGTATCATACAGTATGAAAATATCTAATTTACAGGAAAAATATTGTACATAACTCTTTTCCATCAACATCGCTGTTTAAAGCAAGTGTATAAAAATTCTCATTTTTACCTCTTAGAAACTTAAAGGTTTCATTCAAGCTACTAAAGACTTCAATTTTATTCAAATATGATAAGAATTACACCAACATTGTTTCAGTCAAGTTATGACATCCAAATAAATCTTTCCAAAAATTAACACGCCATTATCTGAATTACAAAACTGTTTTGGAACATCTTAAACAGTAAAAAATACAGGCATTCAACAAAGGAAATTCACAACAACTGTAGCCTCGCATTCAGCTGTGCTACAGCTCAACAATAAAGTTTGATATGTTTATGAAAATAGGTTGGCACATTTGAAAACCGGCTACCTGTTGACTACATCAGGAAGATTGGAGACGAACCCCGACCTGATGTCAATCTATCCTGAAATGTCCTCAAAGAATCGCACCAGCACACCAAGCTCATGAAGAAGACACGGGTAAAAAAGCACCTTACATTCAAGAAGACCGCTACCTTTAGCGCATGCATGAGGACGACGTTAAAACAGAGTCGCTGTGTGATTTCTGTTCGGCTGTATTTGTGTTTCATCAGAGCATGCACGGAAGAGCCACAGGCGTGCAGGCAGTGCATGCTAGACCAGAGGAGAGTTCACGGCTGTGGTCAGCCATACTGTAAGTAACATGCTATACCATCAAATTAATCTTCTGGAATTGTGTGAGGAAGCCATATACAGAGGTTTGGGTGTGTCCTCAGAGTACGTTTCTTTTTCTAGCAAAGAGGTTTTTGTAATTTTCATAAAAAATAGAAACAGTTCAACAGAATATTTAACGATAGAAAATATTTGTTCATAAACAAGCAGGCAGAAAAGGTTTTTTTTTATAATGCCATGAGGAAGGAATCTCACTCGTACAATACTGAAAATAAGTTTTCTAAGTCATGCTTCAATTCCATAGAGATACAGACTAGTGTGGCTAGCTACGCACACTCTATTAGCTACATACACTATCAGGTCAAAATATGATTCAGCTGGCTACAGCATGCAGGGGTTGTTAGGCTGAGGAAACAAACGTTTATTGCTACACTTTGACAAGGATCGAGGAAGAATCTGGAAGTCAAGCATCACAGGGAAACAGACAGCAAACATGACTGAAATGCAGCAGTGGCATCATGCACTTAAAGACGCCGAGCAGTGGCCTGCTGGCGATGCTCCGAGAATCAAGACTTTACCTCATGTGCCGTAAGAAGGTTAAAGTGAAGGGGCACGCACGAGAAAATATGTGTCATCACTGACCCGGAAATGATTAAAGGCAATGCCCTGTTGCATTGGCAAGTTTATACCATAACAGCCATTTTACAATTATACATTTGGCTTCATCCACTTTAAAAACACATATCTTTTAGATGACAATGCACCGTTGTACTGAATTGATTAATCTGAAGAGTTAATTGGTCTCCAATAAATTAATGATGGATTTGGAAGGCAATGTAACATGGCAATAAACTCATTCTGAGGAGTGGTCGCTAAGGCAACAGCACTGATTTGGTTTTATACTGAGAGAAAAGGGTCGGCTAAAGTTACGGTGGATTCTCGCTATAGTGCGAGAGGCTCGTGTGCTACACTGTCAATTCTGCATTAGAAGGTTTTTCGACGCTGATTTTTAGTTTATTGTAGTCGTAGGTAAAGTTTGAGAGTTTACTCTGAAATCCTGGAGACGTTCCTTGGCCTTTAATTGATTACAGAGCAACGTGGCTAAAAGCATCCTGCATCCTGTTTAAGACGCCCTGCTGCTTGAACAACAAACAGAGCTCAAATGTGGAGGGACTGGCCGAGTCCTCTTCAGACTCCCGTCCTCAGTCCTTCAGTGAGCTTACATCACACAATGAGACACACGAGCAGAGCCATCTCTGTGGATCTCCATGGATCTCTGTGGATGGAAGGAGAGCTCCACACAGAGTCTAATAAGAGTGGAGAACAACCCTCCTTCATCTTCTCATTGTGCTTTCTTCTGCTACTTCCGTCCCACAGCCAGCCCTGCCTGTTGCATCCTTTTCCCCCTATCTTGCCTTTACTGGTTCCACAGTCACCATGGAGATAGTGTGTGCGTGTGTGTGTGTGTGTGTGTGTCACACCATTGCTGTGGGGCCGGAGGGCAGGTATCTGGTGGTGCTGGTGGAGGTGGTTGGTTTAGCCATGCTAGGGCTCGGGGTTCTGATTGTAGCATAGGTGCTGACTGTGGGGGCGGGGCTTAATCTGGTGCACACACTGCCGTGGGTAAATGCGCTTGACTGGCGATCAGCATTGCTGGGTTGCTGGGGTTGAGACAGTCTGCTGCCTTGCCTTTGCCCTTCCAGGAAGTAAGTTAGCATCTGACCTTTGCCCTTGACGCTGACCTGACCTCGGCACACGAAGTCATAATACTCTGCGATGATGCGATATACGTCTTCTGTCACCTGGAAAAGAAAAATAGAAACTCATAACTAGATTCCTCTGCTGAGGCCGAATGGTCGTTAATAAAAGAAAATTATTTTAAATTTATCTGGATCCAGATTAGCATCAAAATACACGTAGTGCTACATGTGTTTTTCTGGGCATACATTTTTATTAATGCTTTATACCAGGATGGATTGAACAAAATTTCCTGTGAGCCAGATTCATGACCACTGAGTAAAGGCCATTTAAACTGATCATGTTGAACACGATGGTGAAATGCCGTTAAATCTCGCAGGATCACTCAGAGCTGATACGCACACGCTTCATCTCAAGGTAAAGGCAGTTTATGTCAAATACACATTTACCACATCTACGAGAATCTGAAGACCAATTATAGGAAAATGGTATTAACCCTCTAGAGTCTCAAATATGTCTCTAGAAAATTCTTCATTCTTGGAAAAAATACCCAATCTGAAAGAATTGAGCAAAAAAGTCTAAAATGAAATATAAAAAGTTGTACATTTTCTACTTGATGCTAGAATGTTGTGGAAAATGAAGGAAAGTCTCCAAAAGTCAGCAACCAATGTGTTAATATGATTTTAGACTATCAAGAAGCAAAGCTGACATTTGTAGTGATGAAAAATACTGTGTCTTGCTAAAAGAAATCCGTTTTGGTGGAACGCTTCAGGAAACAGCACACTGCCACTAAAATGTGTGTGAGATCAGATCAGATCAAAACTCGTCAGAAACACGTCTTACTTTTTGTTGACGGTGTGTTTTATTAATAGTCTGCTTGACATGCAAATAAGGAAATACCATTTTCAAGGCAAACGATAAAAGAGGCCGGTAACAGGCATTATGAAGGATTCAACATGACTGCATGACGTTATTTGCTCTTAGCAGCATGTTAAATCCGGCGTCGTTTTATGAATAGACCCCTCAGTCTGACACGCGGCTTAACTTTCCAGCTAATCTCACTGAAATGTGTTGAGTAGTTTGTGAGATAATCTCTTGATTTACTCACAAACAGACAAACAAATGGAAATGGAACACACATGACGTCCTTGGTGGAGGTAATAAGGCAGCATTATGTGATATAGAGCAGAAATGTGTGTTTGACCTGCAGCACTCTACCTGTATCTTGCCTTGTACTCCTGTACTGTCCATCCTGCTGGCTACGTTCACCGTGTTTCCCCAGATATCATACTGAGGCCTTCTGGCTCCGATCACTCCTGCCACCACCGGCCCCACGTTGATTCCTATTTGGATCATAACAGAGTCGTACGGTTTGTCATAACGTAAGACAAATTCATCTTACCGACGACAAAAAGGAAAGTTTTCCTGCCTTTGATTTGGCATAAATCCTTAAATTCTCATTGTATTTCAACGAGGTGGTAGGCTGATTTTTGTAATCACCTTCATGTGCTGAAGTTTAGATCTGAGTTCGTAATCTTATTTGGTTTTTACTTTTTAACGAGAAGGATTCAAAGTGAGCATTGACCTTATGTTTGGTCTAGTTATGCCTGTCTTTTGGATGCTGATTTAAACATAAAACAATGCCTCTGACTACATCGCCATGGTGACATAACTCTGCCATTTAAAGATGCTGCTTCAGTTTTTACAGCCATATTTGTTGAGTTGCAGAGGGTAAAGTAGATGCCAGTATAAACATGTAGGCTTTCAGACTTAATGCCGATATAACACTTTAGCCTCATGTTTGAAAAGAACTCTAAGTATTTTTTACGTAAAAGTAGCTCTTACAACTTTACCAGATAGTTCCAACCAACCTTTCTGTAACATTTCCTTTACGGTACAAGTGTGAATAAATGCAGTCACGTTGCCAGCAAAGGCAAAGATTAGGATGCTCTGAAGTTAGACCATACAGACCGTAGAGACTCGGAAGTGATGCTTTAAATTCTGCAGCTGCATCACAGACCTAATTTTGGGTTTGCAGATTTGACTGAACACGTGTTTTATGTACAATCAAATGGCTGCAAGTTGGTCTGATGCAGAAATGACACAGCTGCTCTCCATCTGTGCCGAAGACGAGATAAGCTGATAGTTAAAGATTGCCGTTGTGTTTGATGGTGTGGCTATCAGCATGTTGCTGTAAACAATCTCTCACCTTCTGCATTTTACTTAAATTCCTGCGCTGTGTAGTTTCATCTGGCAGATGCCAAATATCGTGCAAGACTTATTCCTCAATTGATAAAAGTCCTGGCATGTTTGAACAGAGCTTTGCCGTAAAGGAGATCTACGTTTGAATGGCTAAAAGCACTGCTAACAGATTAGCTGATGCCATGTCTTTAGTAAAATTCGTCTTTCTGTACTTACTGGAAAATGCAGTTTTCAGTACATTTGAAAAAAAAAAAAAAAATCAGTGTTTTTGCAGAATGACTTCAGCCAAGAACGCAAATATGCGTTTTTCTGCATGGAGACCCACAGTCTGCAGACAGGATGGCACTGTGTACACCAGGCTATGCTGTGATTAAACAAGGGCTCCTGTCACAGGATCCCCACAGGATACCCAACACAATGGAAGCCAGAGCTTCAGGTCTCGCTGTGACGAGCTTCCTGCAGGAACGCTCTTTCTGTGATGCATTTCCCACCATACACATTTACGAAACTTACCGGCATTGAGCCTCTGCACTTGGTTAGCGTCCAGTGCCATAGGTCACAAGCTCAAACATTTTGTACTGAAGAGCACAGGTCAAGAACATATAAGTAAAACTTAGAGGTACCTGTGCTTTGGGAGATTCCATTTTCTGCTTCTTTTTACTTCTTATTGTACTGCATTTCAGAGAAAACTTACTTTAGAGCAGAGCACGATGTAACCTTTAAAGGACCATACCATCCATTTTGCATGTTTGAGCCTAATATATTAAATTTTCATACATGTTACATTACTGACAATCATTTCCCAAAGGATAAAACCATATTTCAGCTTTCCTGATATTTTGCTAAATCTCTTAATCTTTCAAAATCAAATATTCAAGCGATACACCCACCTTAAAAATCCATGTTTCTCCTGCTAATAGTTACACAGCCTTATGAAGTCACGGTCCTTTAAATTTTTCCATAAACGCAGGTCTTCTTTTGGGACTATATTCCCCGGTGGAGGCATACATTCACTCCACGCTTTTTATTGAGCTTAAACACTAAAATTACATAACTTCTAAAAAAACCTGAATACACGTCTTGTTGGTGATGATGGATTACCTATCCCAAGAACGTTTACAGTATCAACAAGTTGATTTTAATAGCAGAATGAACTGAAACCAATGGAGGTCTGGAAGGTAGGAAAAACATTTTTAATTCACTGTTCCAGTAGTATGCTTTGGGAAATGATTGTCAGTAACATTATGTGTTTGAAAACTGAATATATTAGGCTCAAACATGCAAATTGGGTGGTATGGTGCTTTAACTACCTGGAAATCCTGAAGGAAAGTCCTCAGGGTTTTTGGGTACGTTGACACATCTCCGTTTTTGGATTTGTATCTCCATTTTTGGGGGATTTTCATTAACGATGCATTAGCATGCACCAGATACATGCTAAAGGACATATCGGTGGTTTTGCATGTGTGATCTCAGTAAATAACAGCAAGCTTGAAATAGGTGATCCGTCACATAAACAACACGCCATTTTTATTTTTTGTTGATATTGCTTCATTTAACTGATCCAACATGGATATACAGATATAATCCCAGGAGAAGATGACTTTTACCAAAGAAATAAAAACGATTATGTCTTCTACATTTGGGTATTAGCAGGCGAAGCATTGAAATTTCAGGTGGATATATCAGCTGAACATTTGATTTTGAAAAATTAACGAAATAACAGGAAAATTAAAATACAGTTTTATATTTTGGAAAATGGTTAGCAGTAACATAAGGGGTATGTGGGTAGGATTTATTGGGCTCAAACATGCAAACCACTGGTATGGCCCTTTAATACATCAGTAGTTTAACACTCTGACGGGGGCTGTTTTTTTAATGAGTACTTTTCTTTATATATCTTCAATATAATATCCCATTAAAAGTACTATGTAGTATTTTTTTTTTCATTGCCGTATTAGTTCTATAAATGAAATAAAAGATTTGAGTACTCAGGTGTTTTTACCTGTACCTTTACAGGTACATTTCAGGACCTTGTGAGTCCATGTAGCTTTTGGTGAGAGTGCATGTTTTATGGTGTGTGTGCGTGTGTGTGTGTGTGTATCCCCTTCCACTCACCTACTCTTAAGACAAAGTCATTATAAGACTGGTAGTTGATGGCATTCAGGACATCGAACATCTCAATGGCAAAATCTGATACAGTGCATAAATGTGAGGTGATGGACTTCTTAGCCTAAAAATGAGAAAAATAAAGAGTCTCAAACACACAAAGCGTTAAGGAATATTAGCCTCCATTAGGCTTTTTTTATAATCCATGGCTGCTATATCAGATCACCTCACTGACTGGCTTAAGTTTCTATAAAGTTTGTAGAAGTTGCAGAAAAAGGCTCTTTTGTTCTAAGCTTTTGCAGGATTTGAGAAACTTGATGAATGCGGAATATGTTGATGGAGGCCGTTAATCCCTCGCATAGGATTTGTGGAGTGAAAACTTGACAGCATTCTAAATATAAACACCCAGAAAAATTCCCTTTAAATAGTAGCGATCTGAAAAATGCTGCGTTGAATTTAAGACATTCAGAATGCGCTAAGCTACAAATGCACACAAATACGCATCCGTGATCTAAATATAACTGCTGCTTTGTGTGCTGTGTACCTTGGAGCCTGTTGTAGGAACCAGCCCTACTGCAGCCATGTATGTGCTGCCGATGGTTTTGATTTTTTCAATGTCCCTGTAGCATTCCTTATCCATTAGCTGCAAAGAGAGAGAGAAGCATTATTATTATTAATACAAACTTAACTAGAGGATATTCATTGAGCTGTTGAGTGTTTGAATAAATTAATGCTTTATTTAACTGATTACACATTCAGGCAGGCCAAAAATCATCTATGTCTGCAACCATTGCTTATTATATCTCATTAAAGGACCATACACTGTAAGATGTGACAAGTTGATCTTACTTAAAAAAATCTAGGAAACCGATTGATTGCCTTGAAAAAGGTAAGTAAATATAACTATTAGTCTTAAGTTGTGTTTACTTTATGTCTACTTGAACTTAAGACTAATAGTTATATTTACTTATATTTTCTTACCTTTTTCAAGGCAGTCAGTTTCCTACATTTTTTTTTTAAGTAAGATCAACTTTTCATATTTTACAATGTACCACCCATTTTACATGTTGGGTAGTGCAAAATGCAAAGTGGACCATACCACGTTGGGTGGTATGGTCCATCAGCCTAATATATTCAATTTTCATACATGTTGCATTACTGACAATCATTTCCCAAAGCATAAAACCATATTTCAGATTTCCTGATATTTTGCTAAATCTCTTAATCTTTCAAAATCAAATATTCTAGCGATACACCCACCTTAAAAATCCATGTTTCTCCTGCTAATAATTACGCAGCCTTATGAAGTCATGGTCCTTTAAATTTTTCCATAAGCAGGTCTTCTTTTGCGACTATATTCCCCAGTGGAGGCATACATTCATTCCACACTTTTTATTGCACTTAAATGCTAAAATTACATAACTTCTAAAAAAACCTGAAAACACATCTTGTTGGTGATGATGGATTACCTATCCCAAGAACGTTTCAAGTATCAACAATTTGATTTTAATAGCAGAATGAACTGAAACCAATGGAGGTCTGGAAGGTAGGAAAAACATTTTTAATTCACCGTTCCAGTAGTATGCTTTGGGAAATGATTGTCAGTAACGTTACATGTATGAAAACTGAATATATTAGGCTCAAACATGCAAAATAGGTGGTATGGTCCTTTAATTAACTTTATTTTTGGACCCTCAGTCATAACCACATTATCATCTTTGAAAATGACGTAGATGTCATATTGTTAGATGCTGGCTCTTCCCTCCAAATCCCAAATGAGTTCAGAAATGACAGAGCAGACAGACAGGTGAGGAGTTACAAAAGAAAAAATACACAAAACATCAAATTTATCCATGAAAGGAAACGTTAACTCACCTCATCAAAGTCAGCAATGATCTCATTGAGGAGCCTCAGACACTCCACCCCCATGTTGTTCCCGTCCAGCTCGATGTAGAAGTCATTGAAGTTGGCGATGGAAGCGAACAACACGCCAACCTGAGCGTAGGACTGGTAGTACAGGTCCTAGAAGAGAAAACCATAATTAAGACAATTTCAAAATAATGATCCTGACCTTAGAGGTGGGAAGTAAGTACATTTACTCTAGTACTGATTACTGGTTAAGCTCAGATTTTTATTTTTCCACTTTGGTATTGCAGCTTTTACTTAAGTAAAAGTTTTGAGTACTTGTTACCCCGTAGGAATGGCTGCTGTAGTGTAATATTCAGTCAAAATGACCCTGTGTAAAGGACAAAACTAAGACGTAAAAGTGATTCTCCAGCCGTTCTCATTGAAATTCATTGTAGCTGATTAAATCTCAACCGCCACCATGAAGAAAACTGTAAATGTTTGATGTACAGCGGTAGATTGTGGGTGGAGTACAATTTTAACATATTAACGTGCTAACATTGAGCAGTATGACCTTCATCAGGCAGAGAAATTGCACAAATAAAAGCAACAGAGCTTTAAATAAAGAACAAAAGAAAATGATGGTTGTAACTATCAGTATGCTTACAGATGTCTTAATATAATGAAAATGATGCTGAAAATGAACATTAAGGCTGATAGTTTTTGTACTTTTTAATACTGATTTTTTTTTGGGGGGAGGGGCTAAGATTTATAAAAGGAACAAATCAGTCTAAACTGATTATTCACCAAATTGATGTGTCCCCACGACACATGAAAAAGTTTAGCACTGAGAAGCAAATGAAATATTAAGTATGAAAACCAGCAGCTAACGAAAGCAACAAACTTCTTTAAAGTAAGAAAGAACAACTGATAAACTCATGAGGATTCACACCACAATCCACTTGGATTAAAAAAAAAAAAAAAAACAACCCTAGTGCTCATAATTATGTTGCATGATTGAACTCCTAACATCCAGGCATCAAAGCAGCACGGCGCTGAGCTATGAATACAGTGTGTAGATGAACTTTAGCCCAGAGGAAAGAGAGGAAGCTTTTCTATGCTCTCCAGTTCTGAGGGGTCACCAATGTGCCGGAAGCACACTTCCTGACTTCCTGTCCCGAGTGTTTACTAGTCACAGCCTCAGATGATTCCACAAAGCCTGCCCGGCATCACGCGCGTCGACCAGAATAATCTTAAAGGAGCATATCGCCGATTGTGCAGGTTTGAGCTCAATATATACAACCTGCGTACACGTTACATTACTGAAAACCTTTTCCTAAACGGTCCCTCGATAGAAAACATACGCTTAAGTTTTTCTAAGGTTTTCATGTGCTTATCATGTGACTGATGATGCTCAATGTTCACGCTGAGTTGGATTAAATACTTTAGGTACAGAGCCCTCTGCTAATATTGGCACTCTTTCTTAACAAAAGCAAAATGGGCTGTAAAAAATTAAAAAAAAAAGTTTTTATCTTTATTCTCTTGATCTTTCATTCAAAATATTAACAAAAATCTAATTCTGAATTCAAGTAAAATAGCAGAAAAGAAAAAGAAATTCTTATCATGAAACAAATATTTTTCTCAGTGGGCCTGGAAGAGGATGTGTGTGTGTGTGTGTGGATATTGATTCCCCGCACAGTGATGATGATGATGATGATGATGATGATGATGATGATGATGATGATGGTTTGAGTGGACAAAGAATCTTCAAGCATCACAGTAGGAGAATTGCAGACATTAGTTGGGTTTTGGGGTCAGAAAGTCTCCAAAACTACGATCAGATGCCACCAGGCCGATTACAAAAAATATTAGTTTCATGATAAGAATTTCTTTTTCATTTCAATTATTTTACTTTAACTAAAGGTTATATTTTTGTTAATATTTTGAATGAAAGATCAATAATCATAATAATAATAATTATAATAATATGAAACTCAGCAACTCCCTTTCCATCATGTTTATTGTGTTGGACTACCTAGCTCCCCCCCGATGCTTAGTTGTGATGACATCAGTTGCCATAGTGACCGAGGTGGTTTCAGTTCTGTTTCTCCTGTCAGTTGAAACACAAAACTGTAACTAGAACTGGATCTAGGCCCAGTTTCAGATTGGTCTTGTTCTTGTTTCTAGTTCTTGTTCCCTGCAGTGGAAAAAGCTCTTAGATGATATTATTGTACACTGTGTCAGGTTGTGAGTCTTGCATGATTTCAGTGACACGTCCCTCTTTAACCTGATGATTCACGCTCGCTGGACGAGCCCAAACACGCCTGATGATCCTCACCATGTTCCTGGGGTTTGACATGAGGAAGTGCTGAGCCACATGTGCAGGCAGCAGGTTGAACAGGATCCTCTTGTTATCCAGCTTGACTTTCTCCATGTCGTCTCTCTCCTCCTCAGCCTGAGCAGCACAAACACGATAAGACAGCCACACCACCCAAAATCCAGCTGATGCTCTGTCCTCTCTGCACTAATCTAATGCACCTTTCCAGCTCAGAGGAAGATGTATTTATTCATCATTAACACTAGAGGGAGATACTGATTTGCAAACATGACAAACATTCATTCTTATGCTTAAAATAGAAACACTTTTATAGTAATAATATACTGTGACCATGCAGGCTGCATATGTATTTACACAATTTTAAAAACACCACACAAGGGTAGTTTATGCATAAATACAGTTCAATGTACACACAATGTACACACACACTCATAAACACACATACTTGAGTAGCCCAGAGGTAATCCAGCCGAAGCTTCAGATCCAGTTGTCTGGAATGCAAAGTCAGAGCTGCAGCAAACAGCAAGACCGCCAACACCGGATCGTAACCCCGAGTGTGTAGAAACCCTCCTCTGAAACACACACCACACACACACAAACACACATGTAAACAAACACATTTGCCATAACAAATAGGCAAATCACAGCTGAAAATTGAAAGAATTCTGTATTGAACAGGAAATAATTTCATTGTACCAGCATATTTTTTCCCCTTCTAAGAAAGCAACACCTTTAGGACTAAATTACATCAATAATGGCTTTATAAGGCTGCAATTTTTACAGTTTAAACAGTTTATTAGTGAAGGAATGTTTATAAATAATAAATAAGGGTTAATTGATTCTCAGAAATGGATAAATATCAAAAGCCAAGATGCATAGTTAAAATGTTTACAGCATTAAAGGTAAGAATAGTTTTCAAATGACAGGAAATATAATAATAACAACAGGAAGTGCTAAAATCATCATTGAGTTTAGAAATTAGGCCAAATAATACAGCAACATCTCCAGACGAGAAGCGTTTCTCATTTCATGCAGCTGTCACCAAAGTTTTTGTGCTTTCAGTGAATTTACACCACAAAGGTGTAGTGATATTGTAGTGATATTAAAATTCTCACTATAATCTAAACTGAAGCATAAGACACAGATCTGCACCAGTGTCATTCAGCTCACACACACAAAGACGCATAATTGTATCATATTAAAAAAAATACGCCCCATGGCGCTCCGTCCTACCCCACAGCTTGGCGATAGCCACTGGTCTCCATGACAACCGTGTAGCTAACAGAGAGAAGGAGGAGCAGGAGGATCTTAGGGAGCGAGGAAACACGGAGATAGGGAACGACGGTGAGCGTGCCCGCCACACAGGACAAGAGTGCGTACGCCATGTTGGCTCTGTCCGCCACCGTGCTGTTCACATGCCCGACCGCCAGCACGTCTGCTGCCACTTCCTCTACAGAGCCGCTGTGGTTTGTCCTACCAAACACCCAGGGAACGCATCCCACCTGGAAAAAAGCATAAAACAGGAATGAAACATGGCATCTTCAACAATTTCCACTGTGGTATTAACACATCTTACTTTACCTTAATGACGAATAATTAACCAATTAATAAAAATCTTAGTCTATCAACATATTGGTCAGGATGTGACACACACAGGTACACACACACACACACACACACACACACACACACTCACCACACAGGCTTGAGTGACAGAGTAGGTGAGCAGAACGAGGAAGACGCAGAGAAGGGTTCGGATGTGGATGGTGAGGCAGCCTGGCTGGCACTGAGGAGGAAGCCAGTGGGCGGGTGATGGAGGAAGAATACAAGAATAGAACAANCTGGCTGGCACTGAGGAGGAAGCCAGTGGGCGGGTGATGGAGGAAGAATACAAGAATAGAACAAGTCAGTAATTGATGCACCTGTTTGTCTAAGTCAATCAACGTTTCAGACTCGTCCTCAGTCAGGTGGAAAGAATGAAAAAAAAGAAGCCTTCAACCCCAGTGGCTTCCATAAAAGGAGCCATGACCTTATATAGCTTATTAAAACATCAAAATTATCTGATTATCTAAATTACACAGTTTCACTCCTCATTAAAGGACCATACCAGTGGTTTTGCAAGTTTAAGCCCAATGTATACAACCCCACACATGTTATGTTACTGACGACTATTTCACAAAACATGCTGCAGGAGGGGTAAACATTAGAATTGTTTTTCCTACCTTCCAGAACACTATAAAAAATAAACTTGTAGAGATTTGAAACGTGCTTGAGATGAGAAATCCATCACAGCAAACGCATTTATAAGAAATTTTGTCAAGGTAACTTTATTTAACTGGTCCTATATGGAGCACTAAAGAAAATGTATGTCTCTGCCAGGGAATATAGTCCCAGGTGAAGTCATTTTTTACAGCAAAATTAAAAACAATGTTCCCTCTACAGTAGCATATATGTGTGTTAGCAAGCAAATATTGAATTTTAAGGTGTGAATATCACGTGAACATTTGATTTTAAAAGATTAGGAAGTTTGGCAAAATAACACAAAAACTAAAATATGGTTTTATGTTTTGGAAAATGGTTTTCAGTAATGTGTATGGGGTTAAAAATGTTGGGCTCAAACAGGAAAAATCATCGATAATTTAAGTGTATATCTACACTGAGTTACTGCTTTATTACTATCTTTTGCTCAGCCCAATTTACACGAACGAGTCGGAATATTACAAACACCTCTGGAAATAATTCCAGAAGATCTAACAAAATAACTAAAACCTTAAACCCAAATGACTTCCATGGTGTTGTAATTTAACAATTCATACTTAAAATGGTTAATATCTTTATGTAGTGTAGTAAAACATTTCCAAAAATGAACTAAATGAATTGATATTTTCAGTGGCTTGCCTTGTTAAAGCTTCAGGTAGGACGTCTTA
Organism: Lucifuga dentata; assembly: GCA_014773175.1. NCBI lineage: Eukaryota > Metazoa > Chordata > Actinopteri > Ophidiiformes > Bythitidae > Lucifuga > Lucifuga dentata. Next base: position 76,109 of record VXCM01007079.1, read on the forward strand.
CCTGAACGCTGGTGAGGTGCAGGTACATGACACAGGCCACGTGGAAACACACACACAGCACCAGCAGCAGCAGCACCAGCATTCCCCTGAACGAAGAGAGAACATGGTGAGAAAGAAGGATTTTCCCTTTTTCCAGCCTCTAATGTAATCCAACATATTGATCCAACGTGACCACGGAAACACAAACATGGAAGAATCTTTCTCATAGCAGCTGATCCATAATTAAAGGTGCTTTCAAACCATCCAGAGTAAAAACGGTGTGGATCCGTCTGTGGATTCCTCACTCGCTGTGGATTCCTCACTCGCTGTGGCTTCAAGTACCGTGGATATTATAGAAATTATAGCAAGTAACGTCTATAGTGCAACAGCTGCATAATTAAAGGACCATACCACCCATTTTGCATGTTTGAGCCTAACATATTCAATTTCCTGAAGGATAAAACCCGTATTTCACCTTTTCTGATATTTTGCAAAATCTCTTAATCTTTCAAAATCAAATATTAAAGCGATACTCCTGTTAATAGTTATGCAGCCTTATGAAGTCACAGTCCTTTAAATTTTTCCATAAACGCAGGTCTTCTTTTGGGACTATATTCCCCGGTGGAGGCATACATTCACTCCACGCTTTTTATTGAGCTTAAACACTAAAATTACATAACTTCTAAAAAAAACCTGAATACACGTCTTGTTGGTGATGATGGATTACCTATCCCAAGAACGTTTCAAGTATCAACAAGTTGATTTTAATAGCAGAATGAACTGAAACCAGTGGTGGTCTGGAAGGTAGGAAAAACATTTTTAATTCACCGTTCCAGTAGTATGCTTTGGGAAATGATTGTCAGTAACTTTACATGTATGAAAATTGAAAATGTTAGGCTCAAACATTCAAAATGGATAGTATGGTCCTTTAACAAATGCCAAAACTTCACCAGCACACACACACACACACACACACACACACACACACACACACACACANACACACACACACACAACTGTAGAAGCCATGAAGGGAATTGAGGAGATATTTTTTTCAATTTTGTGATTTCCAGTAAACATTGTGAGAGCTTTTGAAATACTTTTTTTTATTTTAAATAGTCAACTAAAAAACTTTCTGTATCTCCTCATCCTCATAAGAATGTAGAAGGATTTGCTTTTCCTCGTCAATCCACAGTTTTGTGTTGTTTTCCATCTGGGTTGGAGGGAGCTTTCGTCTGACCAATCAGAAATATTCCGTCTTTTTCCAGTTCCTGACCAATCAGAGAACACCTTCCTTCCAGCAGGAGAAGTAAAAGGTTCAGGAACTGTGATTCCAGAATCAAAATGGATCTTGATTAACTGCTGCGAAACAAAGGCAAGTTGGTGTGAATGGACCAACAACTGCCTTAGGTTTTATTCATGCTTAATTCTTTGATCTTTTATGAGTAAATTATAACTTTTTTATTATTATAAGTACAATTGAGGTCTGTAAATTCTCACTGAATATTGTTACAGGCTGCAGATACTGTTTTTTGCATCAGGCTGGTGTTTGCAGGCCTTATGAAGTGTAGCCTGAAGTGTTGCCTGAGAGATTAAACTCAGGGCAAAGAAAGTCCTGAAAATGCTTATCATGATGTCATGAGTAACATTTGAAGGTGACTTAGATTAGAGCGTCTGGATTCTTATCGCCTTCTCATCTGGATTATCACAGCTGGACTGTACAAGGTCGCTGTTCATCCAGAGTTTTAGTGATTTACTGTGACTAAAAGTGGATAAAACAAAATCGGAGTTTAATCACGGGGTCCGTTCCTGCTGTCCACAGTGGAAAGTTCTTCTGTGTGTGTGTGTGTGTGTGTGTGTGTGTNTGTGTGTGTGTGTGTGTACGTACGTACTGTGGAATCATTAGGAGATAGATGAGACCAAAGAGCGCAGCGAGGATCAGAGAGAGAATCACTGCACCGATGAAATGATCATCATACACCTGGTGATACTGAGAAAGAGAGAGAGAGAGAGAGAATGTCAGTCTGACATCATCTATCCATCCATTAACCCACCCATCCATCCATCCATTAACACACCCATCCATCCATCCATCCATCCATCCATCCATCCATCCATCCATCCATCCATCCATTCACCCATCCATCCATCATCTACCGATCCATCCACCCACCAATCCATCCATCCATCCATCCATCCATCCATCCATCCATCCATCCATCATCCATCCATCCACCCATTTATCCAATCATCCATCCATCTATCCACCCATCCATTCAGATTCAGATTCAGATTCAACTTTATTGTCATTGCATATGTCACAAGTACAAGCAACGAAATGCAGATTGCATCTAAACCAGAAGTGCTTCAGCAGTAATTAAATAACATAATACAATATATACAGGGAGTAAGGTATGAAATGATATATAAATATGTATCTACATGAATGTCTATTTTACAGATATGTACAAGCTCTGAACAGGTTTGGCTATGACTATAATAATGATACAGTGTGAATAACTATACAGTATGTACAGAAATGCAAATTGTGATTATTGGCAGATTATACAGTATGTACAGTAGTGCATAGGGAATGATTACAGTATATATAACTGCGTTATCAATGTACAGTAGTACAATGATATATTCAGTCTAGGTCGGGGGGGGGGGGG